>BQNB010055256.1:0-39183 GCA_026074375.1 Tanacetum coccineum
CTATGACAACATGGTGCCAACAATGATGTTGCATTGTGAGCTCTTAGAATACATGATATACTTATTCCTAAGCTTGTACTTGGTCAAAAACAAATATGTATTAATGCACACTAGGTGAAATGTTTACAAAACACCCCGTTAACTTTTGAGACATCATATATTCCAAACACAATGTAGCGTCTGTTGGTTTTTAACAACTATTGGCCAATTAAATCACGAGTACGCAGCGGAAAAGATAAACACATATAGAATAAGTAATTAACAAAGAGATCAAGAAGCGTGTACCTTTTAGCAATTAACGAATCACCTTCTTGAATATACACGTGTGTATAATAATAAATACCACGCTAAAACCACCCAAGATCTAAAGGTACACCTCTCTACTTCAACACACACAATACGTTCGTACTAAACAATGCTAGTACTAGTAGTGATAAAGGAAACCAAACATCTTCGACTCTTGAATCAATCAACGTGAAAACCCTAAAGGGTTGTTTGGTTTTGGTCGAACAAAGGAAACGAAAACCTTAAAGGTTTTGTTTGGTTTGATGGATGAGGGAGAAAAAAAAGGAAGAAGAGAGATTTAGGGATTTAGGTTTTCAAGTTATCTAAATAATGATCCTCTATATCTCTTTATATAGGCATGCAACTTGGCTTGCAAGTTAGAAAATTTCACCTCCTCTTAGAGACAGGAAACTAATTGACTAAGTCAATAAAGAAACAATTCCCACACTTTCCTGTTTTATAAATCTCATATATTAGTCTTTAAACTATTTAATAACTAACATAACTCCCTTAAATACTTATATTTATATTTAACGCTCGTTAAGCTTTATCACTTAAATATATTACATTTAATATATTTATTATTAATTGTTTTACGTATTAAAGCGTGCGTCCCCGTAGGCTCGAATAAACTTTTTGGACATATATTAATTTATGTGTACATATTCTACAGCTCCCACGTGGACATGTATAAATAACATAATAACATTGGTAAGCATCTAGCAATACGCCAATGCTCCCAGAAATATATGAGTGTGGTTTCATAAAGTCGCGTATAAATAATTTATGTATTTACAATCTCTTTTTTCGATACTGTGTTAAAAATGGATATGGATCAATAGTCATTCAATTATTTAACGATTATGTTTCTCGTATATATGATTAATTAAGATTACCAAAAATTATTGAGACATATCTACATGAGTTTTTGGGTGCGGCCACACATACATCTGATTAACCCTACGAGGGGCCCAGTGGCATTATTCTTCAACTATTGAAGGAACAATTCTTTGTTGACTACAAGTGTCATGTCACATGCTTTATAATTACTTCTAAAATAGTCCTTATTTAGCTACCTTATTCAGGATAACTAGAACTAAATCAAGAAGAACAATCCACATATGCAAGACCTACTTGCATCTCAAGTCTAAGGATTTAGTAAACAAAATAACTTACAAGATTCACTTAATGACGCCAATCCATAAAGTGATAATCTTGTTAGTTGGGGAAGTCCAGTATTCATCTTATGAATATCATGTGAGTTTGGTGGACCCATCCTTTAATATCTAAGATATTATCAATCACTCAGATTTGTCTTAATTTAACAATATTCTCATATTGTTAATCGACAACGGACTAAATTAGAATAATAAACATTATTCACGGATTAAACATGCAAATATAAGACACAATTTATATTAAATATAACTTCATACCACGTATCTTTATCATTAATAAATTTGTCTTAACATCCCTTATTCAAATACTAAACACAGATCTACATGAAACTACTATCTAAACGAAGTCCCATGCTCCTAGCATGTTGAGTAAGTTTTCCTTTTGATAAAGCTTTCGTATAAGGATCTGCTAAATTGTCATCTGTGTGAACTTTAAGAAGATTAATTTTGCCCAGTTCAATACACTTGCGAACATAATAGTATCTTCTATGGTAGTGTCTAGCGCCCCTCTGAACCCCTGGTTCGTTGGCGATAAGAAGTGCGGCTGAATTATCGCAAAACATATTAATAGATTCATTTTTTGTTGGTATTACACCAAGCCCTAAAATAAACTTCCTAATCCAAACAACTTCCATTGCAGCTTCTAAAGCAGCTATGTTATTCAGCTTATGTAGCAGACATTGCAGTAGTACTTTGCTTGGAGCTTTTCTAGTCTACTGCGCCTCTGTTCAAAACGGAGACGTATCCTGTCTGAGACTTAATGTCATCTCTATTAGTCTCAAATCCAACATTGCAATAGCAAACAACTCTAAGTTCAGCTTTAAGATTTCCATCAAAACCAAGATCATGTCTTTAATATATCTTAAATACTTAAGAATAGTTTTCACAGCAGTCCAGTGTGGTTCTCCTGGATTCTGTTAAACATGGCTTGTTATATTTTGCGCGAACACAACATCTGATGCATCTAACCGCATACATAATGGAACCTACAACCGAAGCATAAGGTACATTTTGCATACACTTCACCTCTTTAGGTGTTGAAGCACCTTATATTTTATTTAAGTCAAGTCTTTCTTGCATGGGGATATAACTACGTTTGGAATTATCTATCCTAAATCTCTTCAAGATTTTATCCATGTAATCACTTTGACTAAGTCTAATTAATCACTTCGATCTATCTTTGTAGATCTTGATTCCAATAATAAATGCTGCTTCCCATAAATATTTCATGGCGAAACATTTTCCAAGATATGACTTTACACTTTGTAAACTTAGAATGTGATTTCCCATGATGACTATGTCATTGACATATAAGATGAGGAATGTAACATTACTCCCACTAGTGTTAGGAATACGAAATTCCTAGAAAAGTCTCGGTCACTTCATAGATATCGGTAGATAACTCGTATAGCAATATTTGGAAACTTACATAGTTAGTTAGCTAAAATCCCATGGATAAACCCATGAAGGCCCAAGCCCACGATCCATTGTAAGTATATAAACACCTCTCCATGCCTTGGAGAGGTGGTTGGTTGGTTGTATTTTTCACATAGTTAATGCATTTCTTTTCTTTTACTTTCTCTCACTAGAAATACTTCCTTCCTTCCCACTTTCTCTCTCTAATTCTTGTTGTTAAAGATTACTAATATTCTTCAATTGGTATCAAGAGCCATGGAGTGGTGTGTTTAGTTTTTGTGTTTATTTTTTTGGTTCGTGTGTTCTTGCAAAAAATCGTCCTTTATCTTTATTTTTTTTCTTGTTTTCGAAGCTATTGTGTACACTAAAAGATCATTTACCTTGGTAAATTTGATCTAGTATCTTTAGGATATAGGTGTACAAGCTTTGAATCTAGAAAAATATCATTTTTGGTCATCTTTGTGTTCAAAAACTTTAGAAAGAACAAAATCTTGATTTTAAATTTTTCGGCTTAAAAACCTTAAAGTTCTCATTTTCTTGTTCCTATAGGTTTAGTAATACTAGTTGTACAAGTATTTTTGCAAAATAACCATCAAAAAGGTGTCTTTTTTTGTATTAAAATTTTTAGGTTTCAAAATAGTGTAAGTCAAACAACTGAAGTCGAACAACTGATTTTAGTTGAAACCGAACAACTGACTTTAGTTGGAACCGAACAACTTATTATAGTTGAAACCGAACAACTGACTTCAATTGAAACCGAACAACTGACTTTAGTTGGAACCGAACAACTTATTATAGTTGAAACCGAACAACTAACTTTAGTTGAAACCGAACAACTGACTTTAGTTGGAACCGAACAACTGAACCGAATAACTGACTCTAGTTGAAACCGAACAACTGAACCGAATAACTTAAATTTCCAAATTATACGGTTTATCTCTTTGACTTGTAAAATCCCATGAAACATTAACTTGTTTTTCCCGGTTTTGTCAAGAATTGTAAAATCCCGTGTAGTTTCAAGAATTAAAACACTTAAAAGACAACTTAATCAAACACAATTTCTTTCTACCACCGTTCGATCAAACAGTAATCTATTAACACATAAATTTCTCAATGACCTCTTGCTGACAAAGCGATTCTTTCGGGTGCTGACAATCGTCCACCTATGTTGGAAAAGGATATGCATGATTCTTGTAAAAGCATAATGGAGCTATACATGATGAATAGACAACATGGAAGAATGATTTTTAAATCCGTTGAAAATGGTCCACTCATCTGGCCTTCAATTGAGGAAAATGGAGTGACAAGACCAAAGAAATATTCTGAGTTATCTGCTACAGAAGCAATTCAAGCTGATTGTGATATCAAGGCAACAAATATCATTCTCCAAGGACTACCACCTGAGGTTTATGCATTGGTTAGCAATCATAAAGTCGCCAAGGAACTTTGGGAGAGAATTCAACTTCTCATGCAAGGAACTTCATTGACGAAACAGGAAAGATAGTGTAAGCTTTATGATGAATTCGATAAGTTTGCTTATAAGAAGGGGGAAACACTACATGATTTTTACTTGAGATTTTCACTGCTACTCAATGACATGAACATCTACAATATGAAACTGGAACAATTTCAAGTGAACACCAAGTTTTTGAATACTCTTCCTCCTGAGTGGAGCAAATTTGTGACAAATGTCAATCTGGTTCAGGATTTGCACACAACTAACATTGATCAGCTTCATGCTTATTTGGGACAACATGAATTTCATGCAAATGAGGTTCGTTTAATGCATGAACGCAACTCTGATCCGCTTGCTTTTATTGCAACCCATCTGATGACCCAATATCCTTATCAAACTCATCAAAACTCATACCAAAACACTCACTTTCAACCACAAGTTTCACCATATCAGTCTCCACAGTATGGATCACCTCATCAGTCTCAACAATACTCAACTCATCAATCATCAACACCTCTTTCAATCACTTATCCATCCAATGATTATCAGTCATCAATTCACCACAACATTTATTCTCCATCATCATCTATCCCTCAATTGGAATATGCTCCCTCAGTTAACCAACAACCTGAATTTTCCTAACCAGACTCGGGTCTAATTGTTCTAGTGTTCCAGAGAGGTGATGATCCCATTGATGCTATCAATCACGTGATATCATTCTTGACTGCTGTTGTCACTTCTTGCTATCCTACTACCAATAACCAGCTGAGGAATTCGTCAAACCCTAGGCAACAAGCTACCATTAATGATGGGAGAGTGACCTTACAACCAATTCAGGGGAGACAAACCTCTTTTGCTGTAGGTACCACAAGGACCTACACTCTAGGAGCAAGTGGATGCAATTCGAGGAAACAAAGGACTGTTATTTGTTACAACTGCAAAGGGGAAGGACACATGTCTAAATAGTGCACTAAACCAAAAAGGAAATGGGATGACTCGTAGTTTAAGGATAAATTATTGCTGGTTCAAGCTCAGGCAAATGGTCAAATTCTACATGAGGAAGAGCTAGCATTTTTGGCAGATCCATGAATTGTAGAAGGTCAAGCCACACAAACTATCATTACTCACAATGCTATTTATCAAGCTAACGATTTAAGTGCATATGACTAATTGTGATGAACTCAACACTGCCAAAGTTGCTCTCATGGCGAATTTATCCCATTATGGTTTAGATTCTCTCGCTGAGGTACACAATCCTGATAATGTAGATAACAATATGATAAATCAAGCTGTGCAGGTAATGCCGTCTTCTGAACAGTCAAATGTTGTGAATTGTTCAGAGACTAAGATAACCAGTGATAGCAATATCATTCCTTATTCTAAGTTGTGATTAAATCACAATAGGAAGTTGTTTAGAATTCTGACTCATCTGCACAATAAGATGCACTAATATTATCTGTGATTGAACAACTAAAAGCACAAGTAGTTAATTGTACCAAGATGAATTTGAACAATAAAAATATCAATGATACTTTAATTGCTGAGCTTGAAAGATATAAAGAACAAGTTAAAGTTTTGAAAGAAGGACAAAATGTTAATTTAAGGAGTAATAATAACGAAAAGGAATCTTTAATATAAATAATTACTCTTCTCAAAAATGATTTTAAGAAAAAAGAATCTAGGAGCATCGATAGAGAGATTGCATTAGAAAAGAAGATCAAACAGCTAGATAATATTGTTTTTAAAAGAGATCAATCTGCACAAACTGTTCACATGTTGACGAAACCTCAAATTTTCTTTGATCATACCACTAAACAAGCTCTAGGTTTTCAAAATCCTTTCTATCTGAAGAAAACTCAGCAGTTGGAACCAAAGCTTTATGATGGTAATGTAATCAAGAATAGGAGTGCAATTGTGATTCCTGACTTCGAAGAGACCCTAATGCTTGCTGAAGAGAGTCGTTCAAAAATGCTTTTAAAACAAAAAGATCCTATGATGTTAGAAAAGAAAGTTAATACTACACCAGTCGATTATGCTGTGCTTAATCAACTTTTTCAAGATTTTGAAAAATGATTTGTTCTACAAACTGAATTATCTGCTGAATAAGCCTTTTGGTCTTAGAATTCTGTAAATTCTCCAGAACCCACTCTTTCTAGTAGACCCACCAAAGTTGAGGTTCCAAAAAAACTTCCTAAAGGCAGCATGGTTAATACGAGTTTGAAGAAACTTAAATACCATCTTGCTGGCTTTAACGTAGTTGTCAAAGAAAGAACCACACCCACAGCTATCACTGAGGGATCGTGGGGGTTCGAACATACAAAAGCTTGTTTTAGGGATGAAATAATTCCATTTGTAAAAGCTCTGAAGGAATTATTTAATACATTTAATCAATATTTGATTGATGAACTTTCTGAAGTCCAAAATGTATTCCATCAAATGGAACAGGCTATGGAACAACATCGTTTAGAGTCTAAAACATTTGAAGTGAAAATGAATAAAGTTTTGAACAAAAATGAATGACTCTTGGAACAAGTCATTAACAAAGATATTGTGAACATAATTATGAATTCTTCTATGGATATTGCTTCTGTGAATATGCATGAATGTGAAAAGTGTCTCAAACTTGAGACTGAGCTTCTCAACAAAAAGGATTTCGTTGAAAAAGAGATTTACGATAAATTGTTTAAAAGTTTTACCACTCTTGAAAAACATTACATCTCTTTAGAAGTTGATTCTCCAATTAATCAGGAAATTTTTCAAAGGGATAATTCTGTTTCAAATCAAAATGCTCCAAGTTTTGATCAATTGTTTGAATTAAATGAATTAAAAGCTCAGTCCCAAGAGAAAGACACGGGAATAAAGTTAAAAGAGAGAATTAAATCACTAAGTGGAAAAATGAATGATGATAAGATTAAAAAGGACTTAGAAGAGATTGAAACTATAAATATTGAATTGGATCATACGGTGTCAAAGCTTATTGCTGAGAATGAGCATTTGAAACAGACCTATAAGAAGCTTTCTGACTTGATTAAACTAACACATACTCGATCAAAAGAACAATGTGATGATTTAATTAATCAAGTCAATCTAAAGTCTATGGAAATTTTTGATTTAAATGCTAGTCTTCAGGAAAAAGTTTTGGTAATTACAGCTCTCAAGGATGATTTAAGAAAACTTAAAGGAAAAGCTCTAGTTGATAATGATGTTATAAAACACCCTAGTGATCCAGAAATGCTTAAGATTGATGTGGAACCAATAACCCCTAAATCGTTGAATAAAAAGACAGCTCACTCTGCCTATATTAAACACACTCAGGAAGAAGCTACAGTTCTTATGGATCTAGTTGAACATGTTAAATCAAAATATCCACTAGATTAATCTTTAGAATCTGCCTGTAGGTATGCTAAACGAATTCAGGAGTTGCTTACAAACATCAGTAAAACCTGCCCTAGTATCAACAATGCTGATGGAAAATTAGTGGTTGTGACCTCAAAGAACAAGGACAAAAGATTTAGATTCATTGAGCCCATCACATCTTCAGGAAACACAAACACAAAAACCTCTTCTTCATCAAACTTAGTTTCTAACAAACCTATGTTGTCTTTTATAAGAGTAAAACCGTCTACTAGTGCTAGCGGATCACAGCCTTCAGGTAATACAAAGAAAGATAAGATTCAGCAAAGACCAAGTAGTAATTAGAAGAATAAAGTAGAAGCCCACCCTAGGAAAGTTAAATCTAGTTTGAAAAATAAAGACTGTGTTGTTGCACCCAAAGGAACTGCTAATGTGCAGCATTCCAAGCTTAATGCGAATTTTAAACTTAAATGTGTTAAGTGTAATGGTTGCATGCTTTCTGATAATCATGATTTGTGTATTCTTGATTTTATCAATAATGTGAATGCTCGTACTAAATATAAATCTTTTAAGAAAAATTCAAAGAGAAAAGTTTGGAAACCAACAGGAAAGGTGTTTACAAACATTGGATATATCTGGAGACCTATTGGTCGGACCTTTACTATAGTAGGAAATGCGTGCCCTTCAACTATGATTACCACAACTACTGAAGTGCCCCTTAGGAAACCAACTGCTCTAAATAATGAAACACCTAAACCTGTCATAACATTGATTTACTCACGGAAACCTAGGAAAACTAAAACTAATGTTTCTGTTAGCAAATCTTAGGTTCTTAAATCTGTATCTGCTAACAAAAAGGAACCCAGTCAATCTTGGGGATCTATAGTTTCCGATGTTCCATCTTCCTCTCTTGATGAATGCAGGTCGTCCAAATTGTTCTCTGGTATTTAGACTCCGGCTGCTCCAAGCATATGACCGGAGATCGCTCTCAGCTCATCAATTTTGTCAATAAATTTTTGGGTACAGTCAAATTCGAAAATGATCACGTTGCAAAGATATTAGGATATAGTGATTATCGGATTGGGAATGTTACGATTTCAAGGGTTTACTATGTAGAAGGACTTGGACACAACTTATTCTCCGTTACGCAATTCTGTGATTCAAACCTTGAAATTGCTTTTCGCCAACACACCTGCTTCATTCGTAATCTAGAAGGTTTTGATCTATTAACTGGATCTCGAGGCAACAATCTGTATACTCTGTCTCTTGGAGATATGATGGCGTCCTCTCCTATATGTCTCTTGTTAAAGGACTCAAAGACTAAGTCCTGGCTATGGCACCGACGTCTGTCTTATCTGAACTTTAGTGCAATCAACCATCTAGCTAGACATGGTCTTGTTTGAGGTCTCCCTAAGCTAAAGTTTGAAAAAGACCATCTGTGTTCTGC
Organism: Tanacetum coccineum; assembly: GCA_026074375.1. NCBI lineage: Eukaryota > Viridiplantae > Streptophyta > Magnoliopsida > Asterales > Asteraceae > Tanacetum > Tanacetum coccineum. The sequence goes on from BQNB010055256.1 coordinate 9,137, forward strand.
ATGTGCAATGGGCAAAAGCAAGAAGAAACCCCACAAACTTAAATCTGAAGACACCCACCAAGAAAAACTCTATCTTTTGCACATGGATCTTTGTGGACCAATGCTTGTTGCAAGTGTTAATGGAAAGAAGTACATCCTCGTCATTGTCGATGATTACTCACGATTTACATGGGTTAAGTGCTTAAGGTCAAAAGATGAAGCTCCAGATTTCATAATCAAGTTTCTCAAGATGATCCAAGTGCGGCTTAAAGTGCCTGTTCAACGAATCTGAACAGATAATGGAATTGAATTTGTTAATCAAACTTTGCGTGAATATTATGAGATGATTGGCGTCTCTCATGAAACATCTATTTCCCGTTCTCCACAGCAAAATGGTGTCATTGAAAGACGTAATCGTACGCTAATTGAAGCTGCCTGCACAATGTTGATTTATGCAAAAGCTCCGTAATTCTTATGGGCAGAAGCAGTTGCTACCGCATGTTACACCCAAAATTGTTCCATCATACATCTTCGTCATGACAAAACACCATATGAGCTTTTACATGACAAACTTCCCGACTTATCGTTCTTCCATGTATTTGGTGCACTCTGCTATCTGACAAATGATAGTGAGAACTTGGGTAAGTTACAACCGAAGGCTGATATTGGTATTTTCATTGGCTATGTACCCATAAAGAAAGCATTTCGTATTTACAACCGACATACCAAACGTATTATTGAAATAATTCATGTAGACTTTGATGAGCTAACTGCGATGGCTTCTGAACACAGTAGTTCAGGACCCGCACTTCATGAAATGACTCCTGCTACAATCAATTCAGGACTCATGCCAAACCCTCCTCCTTCAACACCGTTTGTACCACCTTCAAGAACTGATTGGGATCTTTTGTTTCAATTGTTGTTTGATGAATTACTCACTCCTCCACCTAGTATTGATCACCCAGCCCCTGAAGTCATTACTCCAATTGCTAAAGTAGTTGCTCCAGAACCTGTTGTTTCAACCGGTTCACTTTCCTCAACAACAGTTGACCAAGATGCACCATCACCTAGTAACTCTCAAACAACACCCAAAACTCAATCTCCTATCATTCCTAACGATGTTGAAGAAGACAATCATGACTTAGATGTTGCACACATGAATAACGATCCGTTCTTTGGTATTCCAATTCCAGAAAATGATTCTGAAGCATCTTCTTCTTCGGATGTTATTCCTACTGTTGTGCAAACTGCTGCTCCAAACTCAGAACACGTTACCAAATGGACCAAGGATCATCCTTTAGACAACATCATCGGTGAACTCGAAAGACCTGTTTCCACAAGACTCTAACTTCATGAACAAGCCTTATTTTGTTACTACGATGCCTTTCTCTCATCAGTTGAACCAAAGACTTATAAAGACGCATTAACTCAATCATGTTGGATTGAAGCAATGCAAGAGGAGCTGAATGAATTTGAGCGTCTTGAAGTCTGGGAACTCGTTCCTCGTCTAGATAAAGTGATGGTTATTACTTTAAAATGGATCTATAGGTGAAACTTAATGAATTAGGAGGAATTCTAAAAAACAAGGCTTGTTTGGTTACCCATGGTTATTGTCAAGAAGAGGGAATTAATTTTGAGGAATCCTTTGCTCTAGTGGCTAGACTTGATGCTATTCGAATTTTCCTCGTATATGTTGCCCACATGAATATGGTTGTCTACCAAATGGATGTAAAGACAGCATTCTTGAACGGCATTCTATGTGAAGAAGTTTATGTCAGCCAACCGGACGAGTTTGTGGATCAAGACAATCTGAATCATGTGTATAAGCTTAAGAAGGCTCTTTATGGGTTGAAACAAGCTCCTCGCGCGTGGTACGAACTGTTGTCGAAGTTTTTACTTTCTCAGGAATTCTCTAAAGGAACTGTGGATCCTACATTATTCATAAGAAGACAAGGAAAGAATCTTCTCCTGGTACAAATCTTCATTGATGATATAATCTTTGCGTCTACTATACCTGAATTATGTGACCAATTTTCCAAAATAATGTGTTCTCAGTTTAAGATGTTGATGATGGGCAAAATATCATTTTTCTTAGGACTACAGATTTCACAAAGTCCTAGAGGCATCTTTATAAACCAGTCTAAATATGCTCTCGAATCTTTGAAAAAATATGGTATGGAATCTAGTGACCCCGTGGATACTCCCATGGTAGAGAAATCCAAACTGGATGAAGATACACAAGGGAAAGCCGTAGATCCTACACACTATCATGGAATGATTGGCACCCTTATGTATCTTACAACCAGTAGACCAGACCTAACATTTGTTGTATGCATATATGCCCGGTGTCAGGCAAAACCTACCGAAAAGCACTTACATGCTGTAAAAAGAATCTTTAAATACCTATGAGGAACCGTTAATAGGGGACTCTGGTATCCAAAGGATTCTTCTATTGCTCTAACAGCTTATGCAGACGCTGATCATGTGGGTTGCCAAGATACTAGACGAAGTACATCTGGAAGTATGCAATTATTGGGAGACAAACTTGTTAGCTGGTCATCAAAAAGGCAGAAAAGCGTTGCGATATCCAATACGGAAGTTGAATATATTTCTATGTCTGGTTGTTGTGCTCAAATCCTTTGGATGAGATCACACTTTACCGACTATGGCCTTGGATTCAATAAAATTCCAATGTATTGTGATAACAAAAGCGTTATTGCCTTATTCTGCAATAACGTTTAACATTCTCGATCAAAGCATATAGACATCAGATTCCACTTCATAAAATAGCAAGTTGAGAATGGAGTAGTAGAGCTTTACTTTTTCAACACGGAGTATCAACTAGCGGATATCTTCACTAAAGCCCTATGTAGAGAAAGAATTGAATTTCTTATCAACAAGCTGGGAATCCGAAGTTTTACACCGGAAACTCTAAAACAATTGGCAGATGAAGCTGAAGAATAGTTGTGGTACCTATTCAAATATCCTGTATCATATGTATATATATTAAAAACCATAAAAACCAAAAAGATTTTTCATTTTTTTAGAAAAATTTTATAAAATTAAAAAATGAGAAAAATATAAAAAAGAGGTAATAATGGCATGTCTTCTAAAAATCAATAACATTTACGGTCTTAGAAATGTCATTTAATAATGATACGAGGCTATAAATGAAGTTCGCGCAAAAGTTCCAAATGTTTTCAGAACATGCCAATGGCTTGCTATTATTTCAGATAGCAACTCGTTCATCATCTTAAACGCAAGTTTTTTGTCAAAAACAAAACTTGACCTTATAACGGGAATTTATTCTCGGGCATGGTCTACTTTATGACCATGCAAAGGCTTGTGTTTACTTTGCAACACAACTCGTGCTTCCTATATTACCATAAGTGTACGTGTCAGTGCGCTTATGTGTTTAAATAAGAGAAATCTTATTTTTATTGGTAAACAGTTGTCTTCACAATGAATCAGTGTTTTCAGTAATCATAAAGAGATTTTCAAAGACAATTCGACCACTCAAACAATGACTACAACTCTTTAAATAGAAAACGGGTCGTTATTTGAGGGGGGGGAGAAAGCGTCATTAAATAATCTTTTAAAACAGTCTTTCAAAATAAGTCACGAAATAAATAGATAAAGTTTTTTATAATGACGGATTACAATTTTAAGGGGAGTTAATGAATTTTAACTACACGTGCTTTAGATGTCATTTGTTTCAAACTTTAGGGACTTATTTGAAATATGAGACCTAGTGAGTATAGTCTTTAAACGAAATTCGATCAATATTGCCAACACCTGATAGTTGTAAAAGACTTAGGATTGTTTGGAAATAATCAACTAGTTTTAATAGCCTCAAAGTTGATTCTCACGGGATAGATCTAAGCTTAGTTATACCTCAAACACAATCTCAAGTATGTATGCGTACAAGGTTTTGTTGATTCTGAGGTGTCAAAACCAGCAAGGGGGAATGAGTAGATGTATACTTAATATTGTCCTTGGCCTTCTTTTGAGGTTTGCTTCTTTTGCCTTTTGAGGTTAGCTTCTTTTAATTTTAGGCCTTTTTAAATCTTTCGAGTGCACTATTTCTATCACATGGTGGAAGAGACATCTCTCCATTAGTCAGTATGCATCATTTGAGTCCCTAGAGGGAAGTGTTAGGAGTATAATTGTTTAAAATGTGAGAAGAGTTCTGTCTGATTCAATTAATGTTTTACCCGACCGGTCAATCTCTAAGCTTATTCTTAAAATGAGTAGAAATATTTGATAAAAGAGGTACACATAGGGATTTAATTGTCTACATCCGGACTTAGTTGACTTTGGTGTTACAATTTATATCATAACTATCCTGAAGAGTGAAATGCGCTCATCCGGGACTTAATTGACTTTGGTGTTGCGGTATCAAATTCTTGAAAGGGCTAATTGTGTACTTTGGATATCTAGGCTTTATACATCAAGACTGCTTGATGCAGCTTGCAAGAAAGTTCTGAATCTACTCAAGAAAAGATTACTGGTTTAGGGGGAGGCTAAGAAAACATCAACACTGACATCACCAACCGCACAAGCTCAAGTTACATATGTATCTGAATCTGTTTCATACTCGAAGTCTGAAGCAAATACTTTCGTAACTTGGAAAGAAAGTTGAAGCAATGCCAAAGAGTGCTTGGACAGAGAAAGAACAGATTGACAACTTCTTGAAAGAAAGAAGGTTAATGAGGAGTTTAGAAAAGTTCGTTGGTGGGAGATTGTGCGAAAGAGACCTACGGCTGCTGCAAAGGACTATATGATTTATCATATGATGTCCTTATCATAATAGGTCAAACCTTGTAATTAATAAAAACTTGTGAATTTGTATTTAATTAGTGTAGACTTAATGGTGATAAAAAGAAGTGCTCGAGTACAACATTTTTCAAGAATTTCTTAGTAAATTCAAAAATTTTCAACTTAATGTACTCAACACTGTCTTATATACCCTCAAATATTGAGGGGGAGCATTAAAATGTTCCTATTAGATAGTGTGTAACATTTTGTCCCCGAACGTTTAATCAGTTGATATCCAAAATATCAAGGGATTAACATTTTGGATAAGGGGAGAAAATGTGATTAAACTGAATCTAATTTGTATTGAAATGTGATTGAATAAAATGGACTCAATGCACTCCACACTTAGCATGTACTACGATTACGATGCATATGTTAAGGGGGAGCTTTTAGTGATGATGAAAACTCTCAAAGTGTAAATCTTTTAATATTTATATCAAACACTTTGATTGAATTTTTCAATGAATTTGGTTTGGATTGTGACGGAATACCCAAAAGACCGACCATGTACTTAAATTTATGGAGTTATAAGGTGTTAGGAATAGGTATTCAAATCCCATGATCCAGCCAAAACCAGAAGGATCTACCCAAGGATATCCACTAGTTAGTTTAGAAGTCCTTAGGTATGATACAAAAGGAGAAAAAGTGAGAATCCGGAATAATGCCGACTGAGATGGAGCTAACATTGGAACAAACCCAACAAGGTGTTAGTTATGAAGTCTCATTAAGCATTGAAGGGGTTGAAGAATGAAAAAGAAATGTAAGGATAAAGGGTGAAAAAAAGAAGCCCTCCATACACTCAGGCAGAAACCGAGTCAATACATAATATGTCGGAAACACTAAGTTATTTTCTGACATTGAAGATAGTCATGGACCCAGTGACGCTATGCACAACCCTCCCTAGCCACTTAAGGTCTCTCAAAAGACTCTTGTTTCATTTCTCATAGAGATTACACGCATTTCTATCAACTTTCTCACTCCGAGTTAGTTGATATTGAAAAGGTGGCAGTCTGCTCTAGCCTCTGATCACTAAAACAAAAGTGCACTATTGAGTTTAGAGCCAAACGAGATCATCCATAAATCTCATTAGGACACTTGTTAAAATTGTGCTTTCTATCTCACACAATGTGAATAACAAGAAATTTATAAAGAGTCCTACGCATTATCCTTGTGATTTTGCCAGAACATCCAAGTGATATTATTCACAGTGAAGATGGAAATTCTGCTTGAGCCAACATCAAACAAGCTCATGGTAGGTGACTTGTGCGATTCTTATGAATCAAACTTGTGACAACTGGAAAGCAACAATGGTGCGATTCTTTATGAATCAAACTTGTTCCAGGTTATGTAATTGACGATTGATGATGAATTTTGAATTGCTTAAAACTCTCGATGTGTCACAAAACCACTTTAGCAAGTGATACGTCGATTGATTTTTAAATCGGTTTTTTCTATTCAATCGGTGAAACTTTGTCTTACTGGTTCACTCATACCGTGTTGTCTACTTTGAGACACTTCGGTAATGAGAACGGCTAGTGCAGCTACGAAACCCTGTCAAAGAGATTCTTCTAAATTTTACCTGATCACAGGCAGTATTTATACTGATCAACGGGGAACCGTGGTTATTGCAACCGTATTTGACGAAGTAACAAAGACACTCTCGTCCATATCTGTTGATTATCACTAACCTAAACCTGCAGGTACTCCTGACGACTAGTGCACCTGATTCCCGACGAGTCATGATTCATAGCCGCATGCTCATACTCGACCGACATTTATAAAGATACCATGAAAGCTCAAGTACATGTTTCAAGACTTCCGCTACTATGATGCCGTACGTCTTTCTTGAAGTGACGAAGTATTAAAGTTAAATAATTTCAAAGAAGTTTCCGTCACTCTGATACCGAACGTCTTTCTCAAAGTGACGAAGTGTTAAAAGTTAAAGAATTTCAAGAAAGAAGGTTACACTCGCTTTTAAACATCTTGAAAGGTATGAGCATGTCGGTCCAGAAGTCACAAGTTCACAAGATGGAAAATTTTACAAGATGGCAAAACGAGATTATGCTTGGTTGATGATCTCAAGATGCTCAAGATCACATATTCATGTCAAGTCCAAGATAAAGGAACAAGCTCAAACCTAAAGTCTATGATTACTACACTATATTCACAAGAAAAAAAATAAAGTCTGCGAGCACAAGAATGAATACTCAGCATAGTATGCTAGGTTTAAGTTTATGTAACATGAAGTGACCTCCCTTAGGAGGAGATTGTTAGGAATACGAAATTCCTAGAAAAGTCTCGGTCACTTTATAGATATCGGTAGATAGCTCGTATAGCAATATTTGGAAACTTACATAGTTAGTTAGCTAAAGGCCCATGGATAAACCCATACAAGGCCAAGCCCACGATCCATTATAAGTATATAAACCCCTCTCAATGCCTTGGAGAAGGGGTTGGTTGGTTGTATGTTTTAGTTTCACTTAATGCATTTCATGTTCTTTACTTTTTCTTACTAGAAAATACATCCTTCCTTCCCACTTTCTCTCTCTATTTCTTGTTGTTAAAGATTACTAATATTCTTCAATTATTCCAATGTAAGTACTTTATTGCATATACAAAGACCGATGTTCCATTATTCCATGATAAACCGATCCAGCACATGGAATCTCTTCGGGAGTCAATTCAGGAAAGATCAAAGCATAAACGAGAGTATGACAAAAGGATGAATAACAGAATGATGCAGTTAAAAGAGGGTAATGTTGATTCAAGTAAAGCATTAGATGCTGGTTTGGTTGTTACGGAAAGCAATGAGACAGAATCAGAAAGGCATGTTTCAAGCAGCAGATCCAGGAAAGATACACATGTTAAAGATGTAGATGTCAACTTCGTGAATGACAAACATCCAATGGCTGAGATACAACTATTTGCTGAACATAATATACTTGTTAATGAACAACAGCATTCTGAGCAATCTAAATCCGTTATGACACATATTTGTTGGAAAAGGTTGATAGAAATACCATTCCTAAATCAACAGATATGAGTCATAGGAGAGGAGAGATTGACCAGAATGCTGATGCTGAAAAATGTCAAGTTTCATGTCCTTTGCTTGATCCATTATTTGATAACATAACAACTACATTTTCAAACCAATTTCTCGAATCTGAAAATATTTCTCTCAAAAGACCGTTGCCCAACTTCAAAAAGACTTTTTAAGAATAGAAACACATTGTGTTAACATGGAACTTAAATATCAAAATCAAGTTTTAAAAAATGGGCAACATGGTCAAATTTTAAATGAAACAAGTAATAAAGCCAAGATTAAAAAGGAAATTGAGGTGCTTGAAATGATCAATATTGAATTGGAACATAGTGTGGCTAAATTACTTGCAGAGAATAAGAAGTTGCATAAGGAAAATGAGCATTTGAAACAGACTTACAAAGATCTTTACGATTCTATCAAAAAGACACGAGTTCAGACAAAAGACCATAATGATTCATTGATTGTTCAAATAAATAGTAAGACTGATGAAAATGTTAATTTAAAGGCTTAGATTCAGGAAAATATTTTTGCGAATGTAGCATTAAAAAACAAATTAAGAAAGCTAAAAGGAAAAAGCATGGAGACTAAATTTAGAAAACCATCAATCTTGGGGAAACCGGTTTTACAACCACTCAGAAATTAGCCAGTTGTTAGACAACCGAATGCGTTTAAATCTGAACGACCTAATTTTTCAAAACAACGGTTTGCCTTCCAAGTTGATGTGAATAACGTTTTGTCAAAACTAGTCACTCAACATTATTTGCCTAAGGGAAGAGAATCTGTTTTTGCAAAACCTAATCATATGATTGCATCTAGCTCATCTAGGAATAGTTCTAAGAACATGCCAAGATTTAGTTCAAATGACATGGTTCATAATCACTATCTAGAAGAAGCTCAAAAAAAGACACAAGAAAAAGACAGGAATTCAGAATCTAGTGTAATGCATTCTACTAGGCTACAAAACACTACTAATGATCACAAACCAAAACCTAAGAGCAACAATCAAACAACTAGGAGTTTGCCTATTTCTAAGAGTAGTTGTATAACGTTAAAGGTTGTGCCTCTAGTATATCACTTTAGGAATTCTAGTCCTTTTTTAGATTCCAAACACTTTGTTTGTTCTACATGTCATAAATGTGTCTTTAATGCAAATCATGATGCTTGTATAACAAAACTCCTAAAGGAGGTGAATTCACGGGCTAAGATTCAATCCCATAAGACCAAAAACAGTAACAAACCCGTAGATCAAAAGAGTCATACTCAGAAACCTGGTAGGCAGATCTTTACATGACATAGATCTTCTCCTGATAAGTCTTCCGCTGTGCATGAGAGACCAAATACTCCTAGATCTTGTCTTAGGTGGAAACCGACAGGTTGAATTTTTAAGACTGCTGGTCTTAGGTGGATTCCAACGGGAAAGAAATTCACCTCTAGCACAACCAAGGTTGACAGTGAACCCCCAAATAGTTTAAATGAAGATATCACTAACCCATATGAATGCGAACAAACTCTTAATGTCAGTGCATGTACTCTTAACTTAAGTGCAGGTACACCCTTTAATCTTAAAAAGGAAAGACTTAGAGTTTGGTTGCTAAAAAAGTTGATGTCTAAGAATCAAGTGCCTCGGGGGATTCACAAACAAGAACAGTCCCCAAACAGTGCTCAAGGTGTTAAAGAACAACAACAACGTGCATATTTTGATGATCCATGCCATGAACTTCTCCATAAAGTTAACATTTCACAGGGATCATCTTTAAATGTACACAAATGATTAAAAAGACTGATATGGCGTCTGTAGACAACACTTCAGGCGCCGTTCCTCAAAGAAAAGAAAGGTGTATGCTTCAGTGCGCTTTATCTTCAAGAGAAGAGAAATCTTCTTGTTTTTGACCATTCTCATCAACAATGACATATTCTCATAAGCTCGGATATTATACAAGTGGATCAACGTACATTAACTTGTATTTTAGCTCACTTGATTAATCAAAAATGGCAACCACATATGCAATTTTTAAAGGGGAGAAAAGTGAACAAAATATGGTCAAAAGTTGATTGATTCTTCAAATGGTCAATATGGCTTCTGAACACAGCATTTCAGGACCCACACTTCACGAAATGACTCATGCAACAATCAGTTCAGGACTCGTCCCAAACCCTCCTCCTTCAACACCGTTTGTACCACCGTCAAGAACAGATTGAGATATTTTGTTTCAACCGATGTTTGATGAATTACTCACTCCTCCCCCCAGTGTTGATTACCCAGCCACTGAAGTCGTTGCTCCAATTCATGAAGTAGTTGCTCCAGTTCCCGCTGTATCAACCGGTTCACCTTCTTCAACAAATGTTGACCAAGATGTACCATCACCAAGTCATTCTCAAACAACACCCGAAACTCAACCTCCCGTCATTCCTAATGATGTTGAAGAAGACAATCATGATATTGAAATTGCACATATGGGTAATGATCCGTACTTTGGTATCCCAATTCCAGAAATCCCTTCTGATCAATGTTCATCGTCGGATTCTATTCATACAATTGTGCATCCCGATCACCAAATTTCTGAACATAATAGCAAATGGACTAAGGATCGGGGAGCTTTTTAAAACAAAAGCCTTTTAATGTGTTGGGTACATCTCATAAATGTCAATTTTATGTATCCAAACACATTTTGTGAAATTAAAATGTGGAAACTTATAATGTCAATTATTTAATATACAAATCAGGTTTATCAATTCACACATCAAATGTGCCAAAAACAGTGATCATGGGGTCAACTTGAACTAATGTAGTGCTACTAGAAAAAATACTATAGAAAATAGTAATGGTAGAGAAACTGATTCTCAAAAAACTTTGAAAAGTTACCAATGCCAAGTTGGTGTTGCTAATTCCTTCTTTAATGGCCTCTATGATCAAGTAGAATTGACAAAACTAGTATGGTTTTACATATTTGCACTCCATAACAAATAAAGGGCATCAAACGCATGTTAAAATGGCCTTTAATGATACATTATATTATAAATGACAGGGTACGCCTATGCACAATCAACCACATCAATATGTTAAGCAACCAAACTTGTAGAAACATAAGGAATAAGCATGTAAGGCATTCCTTATTGTACCTGGCTCATCTTGGATAGGATACTGGACACGAAACCTAATCATACAGAAATGATAATCAAGTATAAGTATGTAACATTTATTATTAAAGGGAAATGTTAAATGTGCATTAAGAATTAAACGGGAAGAAAGTTGTTCAACAACTGGAACCTGAGACATTCCAAGTTTTGCAAAAGCTTCTTGTGAAACTTTCTACAACCAAGATACGTTAATCATAGATTTTGAGTCACTAAGTTCTGCTCCCCTAAAAAACAAAGACAATCTGAGATTTAATGGGGACCTAGGAGTTAACATGGTGAGCATTATCATTAAAAAATATATGCAATCATGTACAAATATCATAAACATACTCAAGGTTCATTAGCTTTAAAGGTTTTTTTCATGATTTACCGTTTGTAGCAAAATTGTTCGGTTAACTCTGGCTCTACTTTTGAATGGGTCAACGGATCTTAATAAGCTTCATAGCGCAAAATACTCTTAAATAATACCATATTTTCAAACAACATGATTAAATTAAAATCCAAACTAAAACTTTTGATAATAAACCTATGACTAAATCTCTAAACAAACCTATTCACAAATGTAAATAATGTCTAATCATATAATAGCCACTATTTGTCATTATAACAACTCACTTCAAGTAATCATGTTCAAAAAAACTTAGAAAGATTCAAAAACTGATTTTGAAATTTACATATGTAGTCTAACAAAAGAATACTACTTCTGTAAAAATAAACCCAAGAAATCAAATAAGCCACAAGCCCGACTAAATAAGCTGAAACAAATACCCCTAATACAGCAAAACGGCATAAACATACCTCCATAAAAAACAAACAATTCAAACACTCATAACAACCGAATTGAAATAGAGAATCATAAATCAAAATATCTGTATACCTTTTTTATACACAAATCTTAAGTATTTTGGCACCAAAAACATCTAAAAATCAAAAACCCTAACTTTCATGCCTTGCTAAACCATTATTGAATCTCAAACCACAAACAAAAGCCCTAAAAACTAAACCCGGTATGAGTGTGTTTTCTAAGAATAAGTATTGGTGTAGATGAATCCAGAAGAATGGAAATTGAGGAGATGAAAACATGTTATAATAACACCACATCATTTTGGACCAGGTGAAATTAACAGGCCTAGAATATATAAAAAAAAACCAGAGCCCATCAAAATGAAACGATGTCATTTGTTGCCTCAGATGATAGTATATATAATAAGCGAACCATAATATTGTATTTCGGAATTTACTCAATAAGTTATGCATAACTATTCAAAATTTGAAACCCCGGGCTCGTATTTTGCCCAAGGGGGTTACTTTAAATCTTTTTGAGGTCATATTCTCTAGTTGGTTAACTGATGACATCAAATAACATCTATTTTATAGCATCATTTATCTCATATTATTAACCCATTTTGTATAGTTATTGCAAAGAATTGCTACTTAATCATTTTATTGAGAATTTGCCAGTAATTATGGAGTCATGGTGAAAGTTACCAATGGCTGCGCATTTCTGGGAGCTTAATGAATAATATTTTGAAGATTACTATTCTGAAGACCAATATGCCGTATCCATCAAGGAAGATACGGCGTATCCGTGCCTGCACTCACCAAAGACCACTCAGGAATAAAGATCAATACGCCGTATCCAGAGGACTCAATACGCCGTATTCAAGATATGAAATCAATATAATATTCTGGAAGATATCAAGCATGGTCCCTACTCCAAGAAATCCCCAATACGCCATATCCAACTCTTGGATACGCCGTATCCAACCGACTTCCAGACCCTATAAATACAAAACTCAAAAACGAGTTTTAGGTGTGCTAAATCATATTCTCGATACCTAAACCACAAAAGTCGATTTTCAGAGGAGAAAAAGAGCAGAAGAGGTCAAGCAACGTATTCAATTCCATAGAAGACAACGTGTAATTCCATATACTTTAGTAATCGTTCAGTTTTTTGATCACTCGTTAACTCGGTTAGTTTACCTTAGCTAAAATAATTCTCTTGTATTTATTATGACGTTCTTGAGGCTCAATCCTCTCGGGTATTAGCCATTATATGAAAATTTGAATGATTGGTATTGGTTATCTCGATTTCTTGATTCAACAAAATTATCTGTTGAGTGCTTGTTTATGTTTATCAATTTATACTTGTTTACATGCTTTTGTATGTGACCTATCATTCAACTGGATCTAGTGAAGCGGACCAAGTGGTCAAGAGTCTGGGATAGCTCTCCATATAGTGATTTATACATCTAGAATCATAGGTTACACAAATATTGTACCTTCGACGTCTGTGTCTAGGGATACGATTCGGGCTTAACTAGTTAATTCGGATATTGCAATGGTTTAATTGATTGTGTTGACTAGCAGGTGACCTAGATAATTTAACAAGTAATGTTCTGATTCCATTGGATAGTTGGACAAGTGGACTACTAGTGTATAAATTTCCATTAAGTGGTAAGTGGGTAAAGTCTCTATGAGCTAGGGTTTAACAAGATCACCATTGCTTTAATCCCTAAGATAGATTATAATCAGCAAATAAGGATGCTTTATGCGGATGCTTTAACTGTGACAGAATTAATGTGTCTAGGTCTTAGGATGATGTAACGCCTAAGTCTTAAGAATGATATGCCACCTCGAGAGAAGAATATCAGTTGGCACTAAATTAAACAAAAACCAAGTTTAATCGAAAAAAATGGTTAATACAGTTTTTTTATATAAGGTTTGACCGCTCTTTTATCTTTTGTTAATTAGCTTGCGTGGCTTGAATTGATTATAGACACCAACCAAACCGTGCCAGTCTCTCAGGCTGAAAACCCCCCTTTTCCTGTTAGAATTAGGATTTAGACTGACATAGGTTTAACATAGGTTTAGAATAGAATAGAATTAACATAGATTAGATAACCAAGATATTAATTAAATTGATAGATTTAACCTCGCTTCAAGTGTTCGACACCCTACTTACCACGAAACTACTACCGATCGGGTACACTGCCCGTTAAAGTGTTGTTTTTGGTTTATAGGTCGTCATGGCAAAATATAATTTAAAACTAGTAATCCTCTTAAAATATACCATACAACGACAGCACATCAAGTTTTTGGCGCCGCTGCCGGGGAGTGAAAATTAATCTTGATTTTTATTTTGATATTTTGGTTTTTAACATAAGAAAGGATTTTAATCGATCGTACCAAGCTTTTGGGGCTTGTTTTAGACCATAAAGAGCTTTCTTAAGTCTATAGACATAATTACGTTTTGCAAAGTCAATGAATCCCGGAGGTTGTGTCACGTAAACCTCCTCATTGATAAAACTGTTAAGGAATGCACTCTTCACATCTATTTGGTATAACTTAAAGTCTAATGCGCAAGCATAAGCTAAAAGTATTCTTATAGACTCTAGTCTATCTACGGGTGCATATGTTTCGTCATAATCAATTCCTTCTTGTTGATTATAACCTTGGACGACTAACCTAGCTTTGTTTCTAGTTACGACACCATTTTCATCGAGTTTATTTCTTTATACCCATTTTGTTCCTATAATGGTCATATCCATGAGATTTTGGGACTAGTTCCCAAACATCATTTGTTTTAAATTGGTTTAGTTCCTCTTGCATGGCCATTACCTAATTTTCATCTTTTAATGCCTCATTTATATTTTTAGGTTCTATTGCTTTTGTCTTGAGCTTGCGACCTAAGAGTTCTTTAATTTAGATTACCAATGACGTTTTCTAGGGGATAAGTTTTAGATTCTTTAATATTTACAATTTGATTATTTTCTAATAAAATATCTTCAAGATCATTCTCTATAGGTTTTATTTTACTAACCTCAATAGCTTCTTCTTCGACTAACTCATCATCATCCAATGGTGATGTTTTAAGCGGGGGAGGAGTTTCATCCATAGTGGTTTAAGACTTTTCCGATGTAAAACTAATCCTACTTCTATGTTAATTATTATCCACTAACTCATTTTTCTTCGTCTACGTGAGTTCGTGGCCATAGAAGATTTCCATTTTATAGTGGTTCATAGATAATCCATGTGAAAGAATGGTTCCTAATGAACAAATTCTTTTAAAAACTAGAAAACCAACAAATGGCATTTCTAGTGACTACCATATTTCCTATCTATCACTAATACTAAGTATATCACATACCAATCTATAATTTACGTAATTAGAGAGTGAGATGTACCTTAGCCTTCAAGAGAAACTACTTTAAAATCTTTAAGGTAGCAAGCTTTAAGAATGAGAATTTATGGAAATCATATATGAGTTCTTCAATTTGTTTGACGAAAGCCAAATGATGCTTGTAGATGATTAACCTCGGAAGATATGATGATTTAGCCATTTGGTCCCCATCGTTTCATGGGTCCGAAGTTATTGTTTCCGAACATGTTTTGCATTTGATTCGAACACATGCACGGTGAACATCTTCCACATTGAGTAAAGCTTGGTTGGTGTGGATGATTCCACATTGTGTGATTAGTGTTAGAGTAATTTGGTCTACCTTGGTCTCTCCTAGGTTGAGGTGTTTTGGAACGAGGATGAAAGTTTTCTTTTCTTCTCGGAGGAGGTGTTTTAGACCTCATTGTGGGTTTAGTAAATCCGACTCCGGGTTTTAAGGAAGGTTTGTAAAAACGTTTTACCTCATCATCACTTGCAATAGGAATTTTAGTATTGTTTATAAGTATAAATTTTGGTTTTGAGTTTGGGTTTGATTCTATCAATTTTTTATTCGACTCGACTTCTTAAGCTCTTACAAAATTTACTTGTTTGGTTTCGCTAGGTGACCCTTTGGTACAATGAAATCCTAAACCAGATTTATCTCCGGAAGGTTTTTGAGAACTTATTATTTTCTTAAGTGAGTGACTATATCATTAAATTGATTTCGCCTAGAAATATCTTTTTTAAGCTTCGCATTTTCAAACGTAAGGTCTTGACATAATTTGCATTCTTTATTTACTTTCTTACCTTTTTCTAACCTAGATAATTTATCTTTTAATTCTAGAACTTCATTCTTTAATTCTATTTTAGCTTGTTTTAGAGTTTTATTTTTAGCCATGACTTTTGGTCCTATTTTGCATAGTCTACTATATTCACTATCTAAGTCATTTTCGTCTAATGATGATTGGTTATCACTAAAGTATTCGGTTTTTACCTCAGTGGATGCTTTAGCACATAAGACACTTTTCGTCATTTGTTTTTTCCCTTTTCATCTTCGTAGCTATCACTCCAGATTCTCCACAAACTGTTTTTTGTTTTGGATATCTTGTAGTTTGGGACATTTTTTGACGAGATGATTTGGAATCCCCACACTTAAAGCAGTTTACTTTGCATTTTTTCATTTTTGTCGTACATTATATCTTTTGGATGATTTCTCTCTTCATATGGTTGTTCTACGATCGTCCTAGTCTTTTGAAGATTCTTGAAGTCTCTTTACCGGCCCATGGCATATTCTTCATCTTCACTATCGGAGATTGAACTATCGCAATCACTAGATTCCTTTCTAGCTTTCAAGGCAATAGATCTACTTTGTTCTCTTTTGCTTTTGACGGTTTCAGAATCTTTCTTAATTATTTCTTCATAAACCTTCAAATTTCCAATAAGTTCGTCAAGTGATAGAGTTGTTAGATTCTTTGATTCTTCAATCGCCGTGACTTTTGCGCGCCATTTAGGATGCAATGCCCTAAGAAATTTCCTAACACAATTCTTGCTCGAAAAACTTTCATCAAGTGCTTTTAGACTAGTAATAATAGTGTTAAATTTAGCAAAGGCATTATCTATTGATTCCTCTTTCGGAATCATGAATTGTTCATATTGTTGAACAAGAAGATCTATTTTGTTTGATTTGACTTGATTATTATCTTGATGAGTGATTAACAAAGTATCCCAAATTTCTTTTGCGGTTTGACACATAAAAATTCTTTCATATTCTTTACGTGGTAAAGCATTGCAAATTACCATTTTGGCTTCATTATTTTTAGCAAGTTTCTTTTTAAGATCATCGTTTTATTTATGAAAAGGTACAATTTTATAATTTTTAGTTTCGGGGTTATTTTGAAAAGGAAAAAAATCACAATCGGTAATAACATGTCAAAGATCTAGATCTTTTGACTTCACATAAGTTTCGAATCTATTTTTCCAATAAATAAATCCATCACTTTCAAATAGTGGTGGTCTTTGCATAGATTGCCCTTCTAAATATTTTTCCGATTTCATAGATCGATTCAAGTTTTAAAATACAATTTATTTTAAAAATCTTGTTTGACATGGCTCTTGATACCAATTGTGAAAAACTAGAAGGGGGGTTGAATAGTTTACCACTTTTTGGTTTAAGGTTTTAAAGTGTTTATAAAAATTATAGGCTCGACTTTATGTGAATTCAACACTTGCACACAATATAAATAATGTAAATATATGAAATGATAAAGTAAGACAAGAGATAAGAGTAAGAACAATCAAACCAAACTCAAGAGTTTTCTTCACTATGTCAACAAACTCCCGTATGGCAAAGAAAATCGTACACAACGTTGCTTATACTCATATTCTACAGACACTATGCTTTATGTCGAGTTCTAAATCTTATCTAGAACTATCTATCACAAAACACTTCACGACTTCACAACTTCACGACTTCTTCACAACTTCACAACTTCACGAATTCTTTAAAACATCACGACTTCTTCATAACTTCACGACTTCTTTAAAACTTCATGACTTCTTCACAACTTCACGACTTCACTTCACCACCCTACTTATATTACAACTACCTAACAAGTACTTTGGTAAGATCTCAACGATCTAACTATAATTACAAAGATCACAAGATCTAGTACTACACAGACTTACAAGATATACAATTGATTTACAATTATGTGAATGAATGCAACAAATTGCTTATGCACTCTAAGGTGTGTAATACTTCTTCACTTGATGATGGAAGTATTCTTCTCTTGCACTAGAGGAATATAGCTTGGATCACTTGCAAACAAAGCTTTATGATTAAATGATCAAAGGATTTTAGAGAGGATAAGTGGGATGTTTTGAGCAGAAAGACATGAGTGTAAAGGTGGAGAAAAATATTGAGGGTTAGTCCAGTATTTTTAGGCCATGAAAAGGAGGTGGAGTCTGTATGGCAGGCCCGTTAAATAGGGGGCCGAACCCCTTATAATTAAGGGAGCCGCCCATGTATTTAAGGGGGCCGCCCCTTTCTGACGCTCCTCTTTTTTATCCTATCAAGGGGAGATGTTTACTAGACCTTTTCTAGCTGTTTTAGGTTCGAAAATTTGAAATTAAAAATGTTTATTTTGAATAAAACATTTCTTTTAAATGTAGAAAAAGTTTGTAAGTAAATAAACATGTTTACAACATTTTATAAAGGTTTGAGGTTGAATAAAAAGTTTTCCTTAGATCATAAAATCCATTAAGCTTATTTTATTTTATACTTTAGTGAAGGTTATTGTTGAAATGAGAATTTACTACTAAATAACTTGTGTACGTTGAATTTTACGTTGAGACGTTTTTATATTTTGTGATTATCAAAAACGTGCAAGCAAGACAAAGAAGAGAGAAGTAAGACAAAGAAGAATAGAAAAGACTTTGAAGATGAAAAAGATAAGATGTGAAAGATGTTCAAGAAAACAAGGAAAGTAAGATTAGCACAAAAGAGACAATAGAAGATAGATGTATTAGAAAAGGAAGAGAATGTTGTGAAAAAATATTATTATTGTTTGAGGCATGATATGTTATCAACTAACTCCCCCTTTTGATGTTTACAAAATTTAACTCATTAAATGTAAATTATTTTTAAAACAAGTATTTAGTGAGTTTTGTGTTCATGTCTCCCCTTTTTGTAGAATCAAAAACGCATCGTCGAGGTGTGTATGTAAAATCGACGGAAATAAATGCTCCCCTTATGTGTGCTCCCCTCTTCGAGTTGGCACCAAGGAATCGAGCTATGGTTTCTGGCTATAAAATGGGTTAGAACAATACAAATATTTCTAACTTGTAGCAAGGAAGAAAAATATGATATACAACCAACAATGATCATTCATTAAGATTAAAATAGTATGTAAACACTCTATGCACTACATAACAAAATAACAGGCTGACATATATTAAATTTAACTACAAAAAGTCCTAGAATAAGTAGAGCTCGATAGGACTTGCTTCAAAATGGTAGATGATCAATTATTTGAAAGACTAAACATAGAGTATGTTTAGTTTGGGGAGGATGGTGGAGGTGGTGGGATGATGATTGGTGGTTGTGAGAGCATATGTTCAATATATGAAAACATATATGAAGTTCATCCTCAATCCATATATGAGAGTATGATTGTGGAATGCAACACAGCAAATGAATCTCATGTGCCTCAAGAAGAATTCCAGGAATTGGGCATGACAACAATTGGTGGTGCAAGGTGTTGGAGTATCAATTGGACATCAAGTGGGGTCGGTAATTGGGGGAAAGGGTGTGAGTGATGTCCATTGATGCATTTTCATGAGTTGGAGGTGGTGGAGAAACTCTTGGAGGTTGGGATGGATGTTGGTGGTTCAAGTAACCAATTAGGTGGGAAAGAGGTTGTTGATAAGTTGGTGATTTTGGGTATGTTGTTTGTAGTTAATTCGAGGATGTAGATGGTGTCTTTGGTTTATGGTGTTTAGGAGGGTGCATTAGGAGCACTAGGGATGAAATGTGAAGTTTGGGTATTGGAGTTTTTGTGTCATCTTGTGGTTAATACCACAACA
Organism: Tanacetum coccineum; assembly: GCA_026074375.1. Classification (NCBI taxonomy): domain Eukaryota; kingdom Viridiplantae; phylum Streptophyta; class Magnoliopsida; order Asterales; family Asteraceae; genus Tanacetum; species Tanacetum coccineum. The sequence goes on from BQNB010055256.1 coordinate 28,858, forward strand.
ATTCTTTGGGTGAATGATAGTTGATTTTTGGTCTCTTGGAGGCTTTGGAAATAGAGGTCTAGTTATGGGCATAGAGGTTTATGGTGGTTGTGATGAATGAAGAAGATGAGTAAATTGGTGTGTGTGCCTTTGAGAGAATTTATTTAAAGAGATTTGTTGGAAAATGGATGAATTTGAATAAGTTTAGGTATTTAAATGTTGTTTCAAGCATTCTGGGCAAAAATATAGCTGATATCGGTTAAAGAAGGCAAAAAGTATAGAAATATACTGTTTTACCGTGTTAGATTAAGGGCAGTCCCTTAAATAGGGGGCGGTTCCCCTTAAAATTAAGGGTGACAGGCCATTGTGATTTTGGGGCCGCCCACTGTTTAGTCCCATTTTTCACAGAATAACTTTTTTCTCAGGATTTTTGAGAGGTATTTTTGTTTTGGTTTTATATTTGCAGCACAGCCTAGAGTTTTATAAGCTACTTTAATCTTATAACATATAATAATAAACACTTAAAATCTTGAAACCAAAATGGCATAACTAGTTGATTAATAAAACAACAAAAAGTTTTTTAATAGAATATCATAGCAAATAAGTACCTAAAAGATAACCAACATATAAGTCTTTCCGAATATATCGGATGATCACACAAGTTGTTAATAACATACACATAATCAAGTTAAAAATTATCTTAAACTACATTTAGCCATCTAGTTCACTCCACTCCTATGTCTTCATTTCTTCTTGTTGCTAAACACTCCTTTAAGTGCGTTTCCAAATGACTTGAAACCTCTGCGCATCTCCTTATGCATTTCTTGCATTTGGCTTGAGCAAGGTGGTTGTCGTTCAAAGAGAGTTTCATCAGTTGTTCGGAACGGAAGGCATTTTGTAGTTTTGGTAGTTGAGTGGATTAAGAGAGTTAAGATGAGGTGTAAAAAATGGAGTACTTGCACGAGAAGTTTCGACATCATCATGTTGACGAGATAACGTGCCATGATGATGAGAAGATAAGGATGAGACGGAATGGCGTGCCTTGCCACGATCACTTTGAGGTCTCCGAGTTTGTTAAAGAGCAAGAGGACGCATGACTCGATTAACAATGTCATAAATGCCATTGTCGAGGTAAGGATATGCTTCCATGATGTGTCAATAAAGACGAGTTAAGAACATACCATATGGAAGATTGTAGAGTTTACACGTTTGTTACAAGTTTTGCAAACAAGTGACACGTCGATTGATTTTCAAATCGATTTTTCTATTCAATTAGTGAGACCTCGTCTTGCTGGTTCACTCATATCATGTTGTCTGCTTTGAGACGCTCCAGTAATGAGAACGGCTAGTGCAACTACGAAACCCTATCAAGGAAATTCTTTAGAATTCTACCTGATCACAGGCAGTATTGATACTGATCAATGGGGAACCGTGGTTATTGAAACTGTATTCAACGAAGTGACAAAGATACTCTCGTCCATATCTGTTGATCATCACTAACCTAAACCTGCAGGTACTATCGACGATTGGTGCAGCTGATTCCTGACAAGTCACGATTCATAGCCACATGCTCATACCCGACCGACAAACATAAAGACATCATGAAAGCTCAAGTACATGTTTCAAGACTTTTGCTACTCTGATACCGTACGTCTTTCTTGAAGTAACGAAGTATTAAAGTCAAAGAATTTCAAAAAAGTTTCTGTCACTGTGATACCGAACGTCTTTCTCAAAGTGACGAAGTGTTAAAGTTAAAGAATTTCAAGAAAGATGCAACATTAAAGCTTTTCAAGTCAACAAATCAAGAAAGGTATGAGCATGTCGGTCCATAAGTCACAAGTTCACAAGATGGCGAAGTTTACAAGATGGCGAAATGAGATTATGCTTGGTTGATGATCTCAAGGTGCTCAAGATCACATTTTCACATTCAAGATAAAGGAACAAGCTCAAACCTAAAGTCAATGATCACTACATCAAATCACAAGTTAATGATTAAAGTTAAACGAGCTCAAGAATAAAGATGAAGCATAGTATGCTAGGTTTAAGTTTTTATAACATAAAGTGATCTCCCTTAAGGGAAGATTGTTAGGAATATGAAATTCCTAGAAAAGTCTTGGTCACTTCATAGATATCAGTAGATAGCTCGTATAACAATATTTGGAAACTTACATAGTTAGTTAGCTAAAGGCCCTTGGATAAACCCATGCAAGCCCAAGCCCACAATCCATTATAAGTATATAAACCCTTTCCATGCCTTGAAGAGGGGGTTGATTGGTTGTATGTTTTATTTTCACTTAATGCATTTCATGTTCTTTACTTTCTCTTACTAGAAAATACATCCTTCCTTCCCACTTTCTCTCTCTAGTTCTTGTTGTTAAAGATAACTAATATTCTTCAACTATCCTTTTGATATACACATGGCTTATCAAAATTCTAAGTAAATCCAAACTTTTTGATTTCCTTATCAAATCTTTTATTTTAGCTTCTTGATGCTTGCTTAAGACCATAAATGGATCTTTGAATCTTGCATACTTTCTTGGGATGATTAGGATCAACAAAACCTTCAGGTTATGTAACACCCTCATTTTGACAAATATAGCCATAAAAGCTAATTTGGGGTATTACTTCATAGTACAACAGTCATAATCATAGAAAACAAATAGTAAAAAGACGTTTTGGAAAATTTAGTTATCATTCATTTATTCATCAGAGTTTTACAAAAGAGAGGTCCCAAAATATAGAAACATAAAGTTTGAATGATAAAAATTTATCCATCTTCAAGTTTGTGCTACTCCGTGCCATAAGTTGCTCAATTTCTTGAGATAAAAATGCTAAAAAAGTCAACACAATGGTTGAGTAAAATTCATAGGTTTATGATAAACAGTTGAATGCAAGTTCAATAGTGGATTACGTTGTTATACACCCATAGTTTGTAATAATTGCATATACAAGTATCATGGAAAAACAGTATTATTGCCCTAAGCTCATGATATCAATACGTTAACAAAGAAATCACCATAGTGACATTGGTTGAGGAACAAATGTCCTCGTGGAAAGGTAACTTGCCAAAGTAACCCATTATAATCAAATATATTGCTATTGGTACCAAAAGTATAGGCACACCAATGGGAGTCATCATACCCAGATAGATCTATCCACAATATTCGCGCACGCACAAGTGACTAATGATTCATGATTATGAAATATTGGCAGTAGAAGGTACTTAGGCAATAATATATCTGGCATACAGTTGGAAAAATACTCGTATTCATTGGTTTTATAACATGTTCCCCTCTCGCGGTTTGATGAAAACAATTAGGAAGAGATTTAAAATGCGAGGCTATAACTCACCTTAACCAGGGGAAATCTGATGATAGCAGAAGTATATCAAGTGAAAAGGAACGGCTTCGTCACGCACCTGGGGTTAATATGACCCAGTCTTAGGTGATGGTTTAATGTTTTCAAAACGTGTATAAAGTTTAACGAATTACATTTGATTTAATTAATTTATGGAAATATTGTATCATTGTTCGGGCTATCATAATCCAGAGGCCATGTAGTATCGTTTGAGGAGTCAGGGCACTTTAAATCATAAACCCAGCAAACTCGTCAAAACAAATACTCAAATGGAACCCCTCACATGAAATTCCCTAGTAACGTGATACGATAAGATTTTAAGTTTCTTCAAAAGTTAGTCGATGATAAGTTATGATAATTATATAAGGTAATTGTTTTATAATGCGTCGATCGTTGATTGTTTTAATAAAATCGAGTTTTATAATATTAATATATATTTTTATAATTTATATAAAAATATTATATTATATATTTTTAAGTTTGCAAAAATGGCAATATATACCCTTGATTTATAAACTTTTACAAGTTTAGTCCTTTATATATAGAGTATATATAATTTAAACCTTTAACTTTAGAACTTGGAAAAATAGGTCCTTATAGTTATAACTTTGGAATAATGACATTTTCAGCCCCACTAGTTATAAATTTCAAAAAGTTACGATATATATCCCTATGCATGAAAACATTTGTAAATCAAGTCCAAAAAGCCATGCAAGCTTATTTTAGGGTTCCAAATAATATTTTCAGGTTATAGCTTATTTAAATAAGCTAAAATAAGATGTTCTAATATAACAAAAGTTTAGAAAAATGATTCGTTAGCTAAAAAATCAAAACAGGTCGTTTTTAGGGTTTTAATAAAAAACGCATTGGTTTGAGGATTCAAGGCTTTAACAAGAGTTCATATATGATCTTAAGAGTATTATGAACATTCTAATATAGATTATAAGCTTATTGACCAAGATTTTGAGCTTACTTGATCTAAAATGGGTCAAAATGGGGTTTTTGGGTTCGTACGCCTAGTAACGACTTCAAGGGTTCCTTTATCTTAATTCTTGGCTTCTATTTTGAGCTTAGGGACTTCACTTGATCCTCCTTGGTCTGATTTAAGACTCCATTTGTGTGTGTGATGAAATTTGACGTGTGTTTGAAATGGTGGGGGAGTTCAGCTATTTATAAGGGTGAAACACCTTGGTGCCCAAGTTTTGGGTTTGATTAGTATCCTAGCTAGCTAAGGTGATTAAAGGATGCTAGTATGATGAGTAAGGTAAGCTAGAAACTAGCTATGAAGAGGTGGAAGGGGTGTGTGGAGGTTCAGCTGCTAAAGGGGTGTTTGGAGTGCAAGTAGCTTACAAGGAGGTGATGGAGGTGCTTGTAAGGTGCTTAGGGAGATAGTAGGTTAGTCATAAAGGTGCTTGAGGTGTTAGGGTGCTAGCTTAGGTTTAAAATGGGTCAAAAATGAAAGAAAATAGGTGACGGGTTGGTTTTGGTTTGGCTTAGGATTTAGGGTTTTAAAACGTAGATTAGGGTTAGGATTAGGGATAGATTAGGGTTTAGGATTAAGGTTTAGTGTTAGGATTTGGTTTTAGGATTAAGATTTAATGTTAGGATTAGGGTTTAGGTTTAGTTTTTAGGTTTAAAATGAAATTAAGGTTTTAAGGTTTCGTTTAGGGTTTAGGGTTTTAGATTAGAGTTTTAGGGCAATTTTAGGTTTAGGGTTTAGGAGTCATGCATTAAGTGCTTGTACCTTGTGCTAAAGTGGTAGTAACAAACCAAAGTGATTTAGGAGGTAAAATGACCTAGTTTGACTTTCTTGCATTATTGACTTATACATTACGCTTAAATAAGTTGTACATTGACTTGGAGGGAAATTATATTTCAAATGATATGCATTGTACACTTGTACACATGCTTGAAGGATTACACATTCATTTTATATGTATACATTACATATAATTAGGGTTTTGATATAAACGTTAACGTTTAATGCTCGTTTTGATATAACCTTTTGAAAAGTACGTTAAATGGACAATGTACTTGGTAAAAATGATATTAAGATATAGACTTGACATATTAGGATGTTTACATGATATAAACATAGATATAGATGGTATTGGTAGAGGTTGCGTGAGCTCGTTTACTTTAGATATGCAAGTTATGTTGCATAATGAGATAAAACAAAAATTTCCCTATAAAAGGTGGTATATATATAATAGATGGATATTACATTGATGAAAATTACGGGTTGTTATAGTCCCCCAACCTTAAAGAAATCTTGTCCTGAGATTTAGTTGAATGATGGAGTGATGTTTGTAAATAATCGAGTGAACAATTTACAAATCGAAAGAAGTCTAGAGACTTATTTGTATGATGGTAATAATGATAATGATTAAATGATCGAAAAAGAATTATTTATACAAATGGATTGAAAGAGAATTGTTTGTACAAATGCCATACACTTAAGCCTACTCATTTATAATTTGTCATTTACAAACAAAGGCGTCCCAATCCTTGTAACTGAGAATTTATAAATTTATAGTTTGGTGGTTTATAATTTTCTTATTCAAATGAAGAAGCGTCCTAATTCATTTCAATAAGATGATTATAAATCATTCTACTTAAGCATTAAACATGATATCAAAACGGTGTTAAGTAGAATATGTTTCCTTGGTGGTATGATTTACCAAAATTATGAGAAGAATAATGAGACATTAAATTGCACAATACTGATCCAGAAATCACACTTGGAGAATTTGGCATAAAATTCCTCTTTTCTGAGTAATTCCAAAATTATTCTCAGATGTTCTGCATGTTCTTAAGAGTAGATAAGAATATCATCGATGAACACTATTACGAATTTGTCCAAATATGTTTTACACACACGATTCATGAATCCATGAATACAACAGGCGCGTAAGTTAAACCAAATGGCATCACTTGAAATTCATAGTGTCCGTATCTTGTTTTGAAAGCAGTCTTGGGAAAATCTTCATTCCTTACTCTCAGTTGATGATAACCTAATCTTAAGTCGATTTTCGAGTAAACACTCGATCCTTAAAGTTGGTTGAATAAGTCATCGATCTTGAGTAATGGGTAACGATTCTTTACAGTAAGTTTATTTAACTCCCGGTAATTGATACACATTCTGAAAGATCTGTCTTTCTTTTTAACAAATAAGATAGGAGCTCCCCAAGGCGAAGTACTTGGTTGGATAAAACCTCGGTCTGCTAACTCTTAAATTTGGTTTGACAGTTCATGCATTTTTGAAGGAGCTAATATGTAAGGTGCTCGGGCTACAGGTGCCACTCTTGGAATTAAATTGATTTGAAATTCTACTTGGCGAATGGGAGGAAGGCTAGGTAGATTTTTAGGAAAAATTTCCTGACTACTGGTATGTCTTCTAGTCGTTTTTCGTATTACTTCTTTTCCATTACTTGAGCTATGAAAACTCGACATCCCCTGGATATATACCTTTCGGTTTTTATACAGGATATGAGGCTTAGTCGAGTTTTACTTTGATCACCTCGAATGATTAAAGTTTTACCATCGATTGGGATGCGGACGACTTTCTCATCAAAGATGATTCTAGCATGATACTTGGATAACCAATCCATACCGATGACAACGTCAAAACTACCTAGTTTAATCGGCATAAGATCAATTTTGAAAGGTTGGTTTAACAAGGTCAGAGTTGCACCCTGAATAACGGTATTATAAAATAGCGAGGTATAACAGGATTATAATTGTATTATATCATAAACAACTTGCCTTCATACTTTACATAGTTAAAATTTGACAAGTGTTGTTATTTATACCACACATCCTGTGGTTAGGTTCTAACAAAAACTATAACTAGAATCTAATCTAGTAGTCTGAGGGTCCTTTGTTTTTATAGTTCCTGGTCTGATGGCCCACTTTGTTACAAGTCTGACATCTGATAGTACAAGGTCTTGTGTGATGTAGAGTGCATCTCTTACACAAAGTATGGGGTCTAACATACCTACGGTTTTCAGTTGGGGTAGTAGCAAAGGCCCTGAAGGTTTCCTGGCTTCTATTATGTTGTTGGTGGTGATCAATGTTGTGGTTGTCATTGTTGTTGTTACGGTCATTTTGGTAGTTGTTGTTGTTGAAGGTTCTTCTATCATCAAACTTTCATTTGTGATCATTGATTCCCTGTACAGAATTGTGCCTTGTTACTTGATCCATTAACCTCTGGGTTATGTTAATGGCTTCCTCCGAGGCTTTGAAGCGGTAACATTTTCTTCAATACTTCTGGGCAATCCTCCGATGAAAGCTTCCATGAGTTTCTCGGTCTTTGGCACCATGTTTGGGCATAAGACTGCTAATTCCTGGAATCTTATAATGTAAGTTTTAAGATCATCTCCTTTTACAGTCATATTGTAAAATTCATCTTCTATTTTCCTGACTTCAGTTTGAGGATAATACTTATTTGTTAAGAGCCTTTTCAATTCAGTCCAAGTGATCTTATTGGCTTGTTCTATTCTGATAGGTTGGGCGTACGCATTCCACCAAGACAAGGCATCATCAGTCAGGGTACTAGTAGCAAATGTTACTGTGTTTTCCTTGGCACATTTGCTATGAGAAAATATTGATTTGGTCCATTTAAACCAGCAAATGAGGCCAACTGCTCCTTCCGTACCATTGAAGTAGAAAGGTTGACCGCTTATGAACTCTTTATAGTTTCCTGTTTTTGTTACAGGAGTTCCAGTAGGTCCGGTGTTCCTGTTAGGATTACTAGTACTTGCCATTGTTGCAGCTTGTGCTTCTAGAGCCACGACAATACTGTCAGCAACTAGTTTCTTAATGGCAGCCTGAGTCATGGGTGGTGCTGCAGATGTTGATGTCCTCTTGAGATCCATTCTATCAACATTTACAAGACAATACAAAATAAGAATGATATCACAAGTCATTGTCAAAATTTTCATACATAGTGGTATTGAAATCATTTGACATATTGTATGGATTCTTATTTTGATACAAGTTCTAACAAATTAATACACATACTATGGTATTACATTGCAGGATATAACGGATTTTTTTTTTGGAATTTAAGATTTCTAGGAATGAACACTTAAACAAGCATCTGACTCATTAGATTCCTCGGAGACTGGTTTACTTCCCAGTGGTCGTGGTATGATCCATAATGAGTAATCTAACTCTGCAAAGATAGACTCATCAAAGGGATAATATGGTGGTGGTGTAGTTGACCTAACTGGTGATGAAGATCCTATTGATGAAGATGGAGATATTGGAATGGGTGATTCAACATGTGTCTCAGTGTCTTTAGGTGGTGGTATCTCTTTGGGAGGAAAGAAATCTCGGGAATCAAACATTGGTGATAGTGGTAATACTGAAGATGGAGGCAAAAAAGGCGGTGGATCAATAGGAGCTTGTAGTGGGATAGGTGGTTCATTAGCAGCAACATTATATGCTTGCATATATGGATCATCGTGAAAAGGTGAGATGGCTAGCGAGGCCAAAAGATACTTAGATAAATTATCTAAAGGATCAGGAGAGATGTTTCCCGGTGAGATTGAGAAATAGTCTGGTGAAGTTGGAGTATAGTCCGAAAAGTTAGAGGAAAAAGCATCCTTAATATCGGAAGTAGGATGGTTGGGAGAAGACATCACTCTGTTAACAACCCAGCAGTAAATAACATAAGTTATTTATATAATAGTATAATAGTTATTGTTGGGTCTTAAAAGACTTCATGGATTCTTAGAAGTTACTGTTGCTCAGGTACATAATGGAAACTATGCTAAGTGGTTAGTACTGGTAGTATAATGTTACCACTGCTAGTTACTACTGTTAGTATAATTTAGTAATGATAGCATAAAGTTACTACTGTTAGTTAAAGTTAAGACTTCTCAGTGTTGAAGACTAAAATATAAGCTAAGTAGTTAGTGCTGTTAGTAGTAAAAGTTAAGACTACTAGTACATGTTACTACTGTTAGTGTATATTAGTACTGCTAGTACTAATATTACTACTGCTTATGTTTATTAGTGCTGCTGGTGGAAAGATTGTGACTGTTTGAAGACTTTCTACTGTCAAGAGGATAAAGACGCGTTAAAGAGATAAAGATTGTTCGGAGAACAAGAATACGTGTGAAGATAAGTGTTGAGATATTTATGTACAAGATATACATGTATTTATTTAGAAGATTACGTTTATGTTTAGAAAAGATTGAGATATCTTAGGAATATATTGTAAGCCGACTAGGACTCCTTAGTCTATAAAAGGAGGCTCTAGGGCATTAGTTGAATATATCTCAATAACATATCTTCACAAATACACATACACAGATCCAGAGATTAAGAGTCTTGTAAGCTTCAAGGTTGTAACCCTAGTACTAAGATAGAGTACTCGTATTATTATCATTAATAATATTGAAGCGTTTTGTTACATCGTGTGTTCATTCATTCATATTCACTGTTCCATTGATATATCTTCTAGATATTAAAGAGTAGATTCCGCATACTCTTTGATATACACACAAAGTTTCTACTATTGTTATTTTGGATTTATCCAAGGTAACATACTCTTTACAAGGTAAGGAATCGATCTAGGTTTGGGATCAACAAGTGGTATCAAAGCCTTGCTTTGAGAAACTTTGATCTAGAAGACATGAAGCTTGAATCTACAAATAGTGGTCCTATTGCAAAGCTTCCCATACTCAAATTGGGGGAGTATGAGATGTGGGCTATAAGGATTAAGCAGTATTTCCAGATCTAAGACTATGCATTCTGGGAAGTGATAGAAAATGGTGATTCATGGGTCCCAATATCTCAAACAACTGAGGAGAATGGATAACAACTTTAAAGACGTCTACACCTGCAACTTCAGAAGAGAAGATAAAGAAAAAGAATGATGTCAAAGCTAGGGGTTTGTTACTCATGGCACTTCCAAATGAACATCAGCTAACATTCAGTTAGTATCCAGATGCTAAATCTATGGTTGCTGCCATTGAAACA
>BQNB010055257.1:0-14082 GCA_026074375.1 Tanacetum coccineum
CTTTCCTTAAAGGACTGTACCTAATACTAGCAAGCAAACGTGCATTAAATGGTAGTTCAACCACCCATTTAATGCTTGCCATGTAGACTAGGTTAAACTTATAAACCCTAATCTCTCCCCCTATAAAAAGGAAGAGATATCAAGAAAAAAGAGCCACCTCTTCCAATTAATGTGAAACGCATTAAAGAGCTCTCGTATTGTAACACCCCTTTATTTGACATATAGCATTAAAAGCTAAATTGGGGTATTACTCAAAAGAGACGTTTTGGAAAATTTAGTTATCATTCAATATTATTTCAGAGTTTTACAAAAGGAGGTCTCAAAATACATATGAAAACATAGAGTTTGAATGATAACAAGTTTAGACATCCTTAAGTCTAATGCCACTCCATGCCATAGGTTGAGATAAAAAGGTCAACACAAAGGTTGAGTGAAATTCACATGTTTGAAATATAATAACTGAATACAAGTCAATGGAATAGTAATAATTGTAACGAATACAATTATCATGGTAAACAATATTATATTATTGCACTAAGCTCATGACACCGAAGCCTTAAGTAAATGTTATTCATAAGTTGTTGCCCCAAGCGGGTGCTTTGCCAAACACCCGGAGTTCCTCAAATGAAATGCGTCCGTATGGTAGTGCGTTGTTATCTACCCGGACGGGGAAGTTCAGTCCCAATAGATCTATTCACGGCATTCGCGCTTACTTCGCAAAGTAATTAACGGTTCATGATAGTGGGGCCTTATGGCAAATGGAGGTACTTAGGCAATAATATATCAGGATAGCATACAGTTGGAAAATACTTGTATTCATGTTTATAGCATGTATCTCCCCACGGAGTTTAGAAAACATGTAAAGGTGGGACTATGAACTCACCTTGATAAGGTAGTTGATTGATTTGAAATTTAATTCAAATGGAAGTAAACAGCCTCGTCACGCAACCTGGGGTAATATGTCAAGTCTTAGTTTGATTGTTTCAAAACTTTATTTCATAAAGTTTAACGTAAATGATTTTGGTTTATTAGTTTGTGAAAACATCGTATCACTGTTCGGGCTATCATAATCCAGAGGTCATGTAGTAAACGTTTGAGGAGCTAGGACACTTTAAATCGTAAATCCAGCAACTCGTCAAAACGTCTACCCAAATGAAAGCCCCTCACATGAAATTCCCTAGTAACGTGATACGTTATAGTTTAAATGATAGGATTTTATCTTTTTAAGTTTCTTCAAAAGCTAGTGGATGATAAATTATGTTAAATATATAACATAATTATTTTATAGTGTTTCGATCGACGAATGATAACGACAAATGTGTCGGGCTTTAATAAAATCGAGTCTTATAATATTTAAATATATTTTTATAATTAATATAAAAATATTACATTTTATACCCTTGAGAATATGAAAATGACAATATATACCCTTGGTATATATTAATTTACACTTTTAACCCTTTAATTATATTTTAAACATTTAACCCTTAACTTAGAAATATGGCAAAACAGGCCCTTGTGGTTTTAACTTAGGATAATTACACTTTTGGCCTGAAAGTTTAATAATTTTAAAAGTTACAATATAAACCCCTCATGCATAAAATGATTTGCGTTTCTAGTCCATAATCCATAATCTTTGTATTTTTAATCTCGAAATCAATTTTGCAGCTTATAGCTTACTACTATAAGCTAAAATAAGTAAGTTTTACGAGCTTGTAGCTTATGAAAAGAGCTTATAGGCTTAAAAATCCAAAATGGGCACGTTTGGTTTAGAAACAATAACCCGATGGGTTAGGGCTTTTAGGATTAGTTTTAATGATTATAAAAGTGATAAGTTAGCTTATTAGAATAGCTTATAAAATCAGCTTATGGCTTTTAGCTTATTAGGGTTTATGAAAAGGGTTTTAGGGTTTTTAAAGGTGCGTTTGGTTTAGGAAAACCAAACGAGTAAGCTTTAGGGTTTAAGGGCTTAACTCATGTGATCATAAAAGATGTAAGAAACTTATTAAGATGGGAATAAGCTCATACTAGCTTATTTGTAGAATTCGAATGGATTAGGGTTTTCCCAAAGTGGGTCGAATTAGGGTTTGGTTTGGTTTAGGGTTTCCAACAAGGTTTTAACTTATGCAAATGATTAAAACAAGTTTATATATGATCATAGACATAACAAGAGCTTATTGAACTAGATAGAAAGCTTACTTAGTACACAAAATAGTGAAAATGGGTTGAATGGAGCAAATGAGACCCGAAACCTTTAGGAGATGAATCAAGGACCTTTGTTCTTGTTTCTTGGCTTTTAAATAGCTTATACTTTCTCTTCTTCTCTTCCTTAGCTTGGTTAGAACATGATTTTGAAGTAGTGTTTAGCTTAATGGTAAGTTTATGGAAGCATGCATGTTTTGGCTATATATAGGGTTAAAGAAGAGTAGTGGCCAAGTTTAGGAGAAGTAGTGACCAAGGTGAGCTAGGAGTGATGGCCAAGGGATAGTTAGGATGACTAGCATAAGCTAGGAGTAGCTTTGAAAGGTGTTAGAGGGTGAGAAAGGTTTGGTTATACAAGGAGGTGACAAGGAGGTTTACTTGGTATACAAGTTGGCTAGGTGGTAACAAGGAGGTGATGAAGGTGCTTAGCAAGGTAGTAGGTAAGGTGGTGCATCATGGAGAAGGGTGGTAGCTTGCTCAAGTCTTAGTTCGAGCTAGTTAAGGGGTAACAGGTCATTTAGGGTTTTTGGGTTTGGTTTTTAGTTTAAGTCAAGCTAGGGTTTGAATTAAAGAAGGAAAAGTGTTTAAATATGATGCATTTGAGTGCTTGTACTTAGTGCTAAAGAGATGGTATGAAATCCTTAAGAAAATGGAGGAAAATGAGCTAGTTTGAATTCGTGCTTTGTTAACTTGTACTTTAGGCTTAAAAGGGTGGTACATTGGTTTTGAAGAGAAAATATATTCGAATGTTATGCATTGTACACTTGTACACATGCCTTAAAAGCTTGTACCTTTATATTTTATGTAAACATTACATGTAATCGGGGTTTTGATATAAACGTTTAACGTATAAAGTCTGTTTTATATTAAATGTTATGGATGGTACGTTAAATAGATAACGTATGGTAAAATAAAGTTTAAAACATATTGCTTGACATATTATAATGTTTACTTGCTATAAATGTTGATGAAATTGGCATTGGTAGGTTGCGTGAGCACGTTTACTTTTGTAATGTAAGTTACGTTACATTATGGATGGAATAAAACAAAAATCTTTCCATGAAAATGGTTGTATCTAATTTAATAGATGGAAATTATACTGAGGAAAATTGCATCTAATTTAATAGATGTATAATTACACTGATGAAAATTGCATCTAATTTAATAGATGGATAATCACATAGATGAGGATTGTAGGTTGTTATAGTCTCCCAACCTTAAATAAATCTTGTCCCGAGATTTAGTTGGATGTTGGAGTGATGTTTGAAAATAGATGTGGATACTTGGCATGAATTTGATCTTCGCGTTCCCACGTAAATTCTGGTCCTCTTTTAGAGTTCCATCTTACTTTGACTATAGGGATGCAACTTTGTCTTAGCTGCTTGACTTCTCGATCCACGATTTCCACTGGTTCTTCCACAAAGTTGAGTTTGTCATCGAGCCTAAGCTCTTTCATTAGAATGACGAGGGATTTGTTAGATAGACATTTATTTAAATTAGAAACGTGGAAAGTACAGTGGACATTAATGAGTTCTTCAGGAAGCTCAAGTTTATATGCCACTGGGCCGACCCTTTTAAGGATCTTAAATGGTCCAATGTACCGGGGTTAAGCTTTCCTCGCTTTCTTCAACATAACACGATCTCTAACTTGGAATTCCAAAGGCTTTCTTCTTACATTGGCATAACTCCTTTGTCGGTATCTTGTAGCTTGCAAGTGTTATCGAATTAGTACTATCTTTTTAGTGGTTTCATGAATTATATCTGGTCTCGTAAGTTGTGACATTCCAACTTCGGCCCAGCGACAGGTGATTGACACTTTCTAACTTAAGTGCCTCAGAATGTGCTGCTTAACTTTTTGGCATGGTAACTATTATTGTAAGAAAATTCTACCAGTGGTAATTGTCTCTCCCATCCTTTTCCAAAATCTATAACACAGGCTCGAAGCATGTCTTCGAGTGTTTGGATGGTTCTTTCACTTTGTCCGTCAGTTTGGGGATGATATGCCGTACTCATGTCTAATTGAGTACCCAAAGCATTCTGCATTGACTGCCAGAATCTGGATGTGAAATGATTGTCACGATCAGCACTCCACGCCGTGAAACTATCTCCTTTATATACAACCTTGTAAGGGTTTCCATACTATCTGTCGCTTTGGTGGGGATGAAATGTGCTGATTTGGTAAGGCGGTCTACAATGACCCAAATTGTGTCATGTCCGCTTGATGTTTTGGGTAGTTTTGTAACGAAGTCCATCGTTATTCTTTCCCATTTCCATGTAGGAATCTCTGGTTGTATTAGTAAGCCAGATGGCTTCTGACATTCTGCTTTAACTCTAGAGCATGTTAAACACTTGCCAACATACTCAGCGATGATTGCCTTCATGTTAGGCCACCAATAGAGTTTCTTTAGATCCTGATACATCTTGTCAGAACCTGGGTGGATGGAATACTTTGATTTATAGGATTCATGCATGATTAAGTCCCTCAAATTACCAAAAAGTGGTAACCAACTTCGATTCTTGATACATCGGGTTCCATCAGGACGTACTTCAAATGCTTTATCCATTCCTCGTAAATTCTCAGCTTCGATGTTCTCTTCTTTGATTGCCTCGGTTTGGGCTTCGAGGATTTGTGATGGTAATTTTGGGTGTAGGGTCATGACTAATGCTCTAACTCAAAGTGGTTTGATTCGTTCCTTTCAGCTTAAGGCATCTGCTACAACATTTGCCTTTCCAGGATGGTAACGAATCTCACAATCGTAATCTGCGAGCAATTCTAGCCAACGACGTTGTCTCATGTTCAACTCTTTCTGATCAAGGATATGTTGAAGACTTTTATGATCGGTGAACACAATACACTTTGTGCCATATAGATAGTGTCTTTAAATTATAAGAGCGAACACTACTGCTCCTAATTCGAGGTCGTGTGTGGTATAGTTCTCTTCATGAGGCTTGAGTTGTCGGGATTCATATGCAATAACTTTTTCTCTTTGCATTAACACCGCTCCCAAACCTTGATGTGATGCATCACAGTAAACAACAAAATCATCGTTTCCTTCTGGTAATGCTAAGATTGGAGCTTCACACAATTTTTGTTTTAGCAGTTGGAAAGCTGACTCTTGGTTTTCTCCCCAGATATACTTCTTGTTTTTCTGGGTTAATTCAGTCAAAGACTTTGCAATCTTTCAAAAATCTTTCAAAAATCTTTAATAAATCTCTGATAGTAGCCGGCGAGTCCTAAGAATTGGCGTATTTCTATAGGTGTAGTAGGAGATGCCCAATTCTTAAATGCTTCAATCTTGGCAGGGTCAATGTGAATTCCTTGACTATCAATCACGTGCCCAAGAAATTGCACGATACTGATCCAGAAATCACATTTGGAAAACTTGGCATACAATTTCTCCTATTTGAGTAATTCTAGGATTATTCTCAGGTGATCTGCGTGTTCTTCTTTGTTACGGGAGTAGATAAGAATATCATCAATGAACACTATCATAAATTTATCCAAGTATGGTTTACACACACGATTCATGAGGTCCATAAACACAGCTGGCACGTTGGTTAAGCCAAATGGCATAACTTGGAATTCATAGTGTCCGTACGGCGTTCTGAAAGCTGTCTTGGGAATATCTTCATCCCTGACTCTCAGTTGGTGATAGCCTGATCTTAAGTCAATTTTTGAGTAAACACTCAAACCTTGAAGTTGGTCGAATAAATCATCGATCCTGGGTAATGGGTAACGATTCTTTATGGTGAGTTTATTCAGCTCTCGGTAATCGATACACATTCTGAAATATCCGTCTTTCTTTTTAACAAATAAGACAGGAGCTCCCTAGGGCGAAGTACTTGGTCGGATAAAACCTCGGTATGCTAACTCTTATAGTTGGTTTGATAGTTCCTGCATTTTTTATGGAGCTAATATGTAGGGTGCTCGGGCTATTGGTGCGGCTCCTGGAATTAAATCGATTTGGAATTCTACTTGGCGAACCGAAGGAAGGCCGGGTAGATTTTCAGGAAAGACTTCTGGAAATTCTCTGACTACTAGTATATCATCCAATCGTTTTTTGTCTGACTTCTTCTCCGTTACTTAGGCTACAAAAACTTTATATCTCATGGATATATATCTTTCGGGTTTAATACATGATATGAGGCTTAGTCGGGTTTTACTTTGATCACCTCGGATGATCAAAGTTTCACCGTCGATTAGGATGTGGACGACTTTCTCATCACAAATAATTCTAGCATGATACTTGGATAACCAATCCATACCAATGATGACGTCAAAACTACCAAATTTAATCGGCATGAGATCAATTTCAAAAGGTTGGTTTAGCAAAATCAGAGTGCAACCCTAGATAACAGTATTAGTGCCTACTAGGTTTCCATCGGCCATTTCAATGTCATAAGTGGTATCTAGTGCAATTGGTGGGATATTAAGCCTAGAAGCAAGAGATATGGATACAAAACTTTTATCAGCTCCTGAATCAAATAATACTCTTGCTAGATGTTGGTTTAGAAGGAACGTACTCGTGACTACGTTTGGGTCTTGGTGAGCGTTCTTGTCCCTGAGCAAGTATGCTCTTCCATGGGCACTGTTGTTTGCCTTTAGGCACTGGTTTCTGTAATGCCCTTTCTCTCCACAGGCATGACAAGTTACTGACACTGGTTGCAGGTTGCTTCCTATGGCTGGCCCTTTATTCTTTCAGTTTCTGGTCTGATGACCTACTTTGTTGCAAGCCTGACACTTGACAGTACAAGGTCCTGCATGATGCAGGGCGCATCTTTTACACAAAGGAAGGTTTCCAGCATACCTATTATTTTCAGTTGGGTGACAGCATAAGCCCTGACGGTTTCTTGCCTTCTATTCTGTTGTTGTTGGTGATCATTGTTGCGGTTGCTATTGTTGTTACGGTTATTTTGGTAGTTGTTGTTGTTGAAGGTTCTTCTATCATCAAACTTTCGTTTGTGATCACTGGTTCCTTGCACAGAATTGTGCTTTGTTACTTGATTCATTAACCTCTGGGTTATGGTAATGGCTACCTACAAAGTTTGAGGTTTTGAAGCGGTAATATTTTCAGCAACCAGTTTCTTGATGGCGGCCTGAGTCATGGGTGGTGCTGCAGATGTTGATGTCCTCTTGGGAGCCATTCTATCAACATTTTACAAGAAAACACAAAATAAGAATATATCATTGTATGGATTCTTATTTGGTACAAGTTCTAACAAAGAAATACACATTCTTTGATATTACATTATAGGATATAACAGAAAATTTTGGAATGGACACTCTAACAAGCATCTAACTCATTAGGTTTCTCGGGGACTGGTTTACTTTCCAGTGGTTTCATACCGCGACCACTTAGATAACTCATCAAAGGCTAGTCTGGTGGTGGTGTAGGTGAAATCGTATGCTCAATATCTTGATCATTAATCATATCCATGATATCTGGGTACAAAGGTTTGAGAAAAACGAATGGTAAGAGAACCATGGTAATCCCGGGTACATAAAGATATGAGTCAATACAGGATATAGGATAGACAACCACGATATATATAAATCGGTATCATGAAACAGCAAGGTATAACAGAATCACAACTATATTATGTCATAAATAACTTATCTTCATATTTTACATAACCAAAATTTGACAAGTGTCATTATTTATGCCACACATCCTGTGGTTGGATTCTAAACAAAAGCTGTAAATGACAAGGATCTAGTCTAGTAGTCTGGTGATCCTCCCTTGTGGTTCTTGAGCTCATGGATCATGTCCAGAAGACTCTACATATCTGATCGGTGGCGAACTTGGATATCCTCGATGAGCATTTCTAGAGTAGCAATCCTAACGCGAGTAAGAACAATCTTGTTGTCATGCCCTATTTTCTTTCTCTGAAATCCATCAATCTGGGTACGGGCTTCTTGAAGTTCAGTTTCTAGTTGGTTAAAATCTTGTTGTATGATTACTCGACCATTACCAAGACCTTCTATCTTATCTTCTATATGTTTAATGTGCTCAAGAGGGAGCTCATCTAAGTGATTCAAAATAGTCTCGATCTGTTCCTCATGGCGCTCCAGACGCGTCACATGAGAACTCTCTCCAATCTCAAATACATGAGGTAGGGCAGAAAAATCAGTAGAGGTGGATGATAGGAAACGGGCTCGTTTCTGAGGTGGCAAAATCTCCTCGGGAAGAAAGAAATATCGAGAATTAAATGGTGGTGATGGTGATATCACTAGAGATGAAGGCAAAACAGTTGGTGGAGCAATAGGTGCTTGTGGTGGTGGAATAGGTGATTCATTACTAATAGCATTATTTGCTTGCATGATCTTCATATATAGATCATCGTAGAAAGGTGAGATATCTAGCGAGGCTAAAAGATCCTTAGATAAATCATCTGAAGAGTCAAAAGAGGTGTTTCTCGGTGAGGCTGGGAAATAGTCCGGTGAAGCCAGGATAATTATAGAGGAAAAAGCATCCTCAACATCGGAATCAGATGGGACGATAATAGGGTAGATATAGTAAGGAGTAGACATAATTCTGTAACAACCCAGTAGAAATAACACAAGTTATTTATATAATAGTTATGTATCTTTACATACTATTCAGGAAATGTAGTGGCACGGAGGACTTTCTTGGATGGAAAATAGTTATAGTTTAGGTTTTAACCTTGTTCTCTATAACCGCGGCTCTTGATACCAATCTGTAACACCCTGATATTCGACATAGCAGCGGAAGATAAATTGGGGGTATTACTTCATGAATCAACAGTCATAATCATAGAAAACAACTCAAAATAGACGTTTTGGAAAATTTAGTTATCATTCAATAAATATCAGAGTTTTACAAAGGAGGTCCCAAAGTACATTGAAAACATAAAGTTTGAATGATAACAAGTTTGGACGTCCTCAAGTCCAATGCTACTCCGTGCCATAGGTTGCTCAATTACCTGAGATAAACATGCCAAAAAGGTCAACACAAAGGTTGAGTGAAATTCACAGGTTTGAAATTTAATAGTTGAATACAAGTCAATGTAATAGTAATAATTGCAATGAATACAATTATAATGGTAAATAATATTATATTATTGCACTAAGCTCATGACACTGAAGCCTTAAGTAAATGTTATTCATAAGTTGTTGCCCCAAGCCGGTGCTTTGCCAAACACCCGGAGTTCCTCAAATGAAATACGTCTGTTGGCCATGCATGTACCAGAACCTGGACGGGGAAGTTCAATCCCAATAGATCTATTCATGGCATTCGCGCTTACTTCGCAAAGTAATTAACGGTTCATGATACTGGGGGCTTATGGAAAATGGATGTACTTAGGAAATAATATATCAGGATAGCATACAGTTGGAAAATACTTGTATTCATGGTTTATAGCATGTATCTCCCCACGGAGTTTAGAAAACATGTAAAGGTGGGACTATGAACTCACCTTGATAAGGTAGTTGATTGATTTGAAATTTAATTCAAATGGAAGTAAACAGCCTCGTCACGCAACCTGGGGTAATATGTCGAGTCTTAGTTTTATTTCATAAAGTTTAATGTAAATATTAATTTGGTTCATTAACTTGTGAAATCATCGTATCACTGTTCGGGCTATCATAATCCAGAGGTCATGTAGTAAACGTTTGAGGAGCTAGGACACTTTAAATCGTAAATCCAGCAACTCGTCAAAATGTCTACCCAAATGAAATCCCCTCACATGAAACTCCCTAGTAACGTGATACGTTATAGTTTAATTGATAAGATTTTATCTTTTTAAGTTTCTTCAAAAGCTAGTAGATGATAAATTATGTTAAATACATAACATAATTATTTTATAGTGTTTCGATCAACGAATGATAACGACAAATGTGTCGGGCTTTAATAAAATTGAGTCTTATAATATTTAAATATATTTTTATAATTAATATAAAAATATTACATTTTATACCCTTAAGAATATGAAAATGACAATATATACCCTTGGTATATATTAATTTACACTTTTAACCCTTTAATTATATTTTAAACATTTAACCCTTAACTTAGAAATATGGAAAAATAGGCCCTTGTGGTTTTAACTTTAGGATAATTACACTTTTGGCCCGAAAGTTTAATAATTTCAAAAGTTACAATATATACCCCTCATGCATAAAATGATTTGCGTTTCTAGTCCATAATCCATAATCTTTGTATTTTTAATCTCGAAATCAATTTTGCAGCTTATAGCTTATTACTATAAGCTAAAATAAGTAAGTTTTACGAGCTTGTAGCTTATGAAAAGAGCTTATAGGCTTAAAAATCCAAAATGGGCACGTTTGGTTTAGAAACAATAACCCGATGGGTTAGGGCTTTTAGGATTAGTTTTAATGATTATAAAAGTGATAAGTTAGCTTATTAGAATAGCTTATAAAATCAGCTTATGGCTTTTAGCTTATTAGGGTTTACGAAAAGGGAGTTAGGGTTTTTAAAGGTGCGTTTGGTTTAGGAAAACCAAACGAGTAAGCTTTAGGGTTTAAGGGCTTAACTCATGTGATCATAAAAGATGTAAGAAACTTATTAAGATGGGAATAAGTTCAAACTAGCTTATTTGTAGAATTCAAATGGATTAGGGTTTTCCCAAAATGGGTCGAATTAGGGTTTGGTTTGGTTTAGGGTTTCCAACAAGGTTTTAACTTATGCAAATGATTCAAACAAGTTTATATATGATCATAGACATAACAAGAGCTTATTGAACTAGATAGAAAGCTTACTTAGTACACAAAATAGTAAAAATGGGTTGAATGAAGCAAATGAGACCCAAAACCTTTAGGAGATAAATCAAGGACCTTTGTTCTTGTTTCTTGGCTTTTAAATAGCTTATACTTTCTCTTCTTCTCTTCCTTAGCTTGGTTAGAACATGATTTTTAAGTAGTGTTTAGCTTAATGGTAAGTTTATGGAAGCATTCATGTTTCGGCTATATATAGGGGTAAAGAAGAGTAGTGGCCAAGTTTAGGAGAAGTAGTGATCAAGGTGAGCTAGGAGTGATGGCCAAGGGATAGCTAGGATGACTAGTAATAGCTAGGAGTAGCTTTAAAAGGTGTTAGAGGGTGAGAAAGGTTCGGTTATACAAGGAGGTGACAAGGAGGTTTACTTGGTGTGCAAGTTGGCTAGGTGGTGACAAGGCGGTGATGAAGGTGCTTAGAAAGGTAGTAGGCAAGGTGGTGCATCATGGAGAAGGGTGGTAGATTGCTTAGGTCTTAGTTCGAGCTAGTTAAGGGGTAACGGGTCATTTAGGGTTTTCGGGTTTGGTTTTTAGTTTAAGTCGAGCTAAGGTTAGAATTAGAGAGGGAAAAGTGTTTAAATACGATGCATTAGAGTGCTTGTACTTAGTGCTAAAGAGATGGTATGAAATCCTTAAGAGGGTGGTAGATTGGTTTTGGAGAGAAAATATATTTGAATGTTATGCATTGTACACTAGTACACATGCCTTAAAAGCTTGTACCTTTGTATTGTATGTAAACATTACATGTAATCAGGGTTTTGATATAAACGTTTAATGTATAAAGTCCGTTTTATATTAAATGTTATTGATGGTACGTAAAATAGATAACGTATGGTAAAATGAAGTTTAAAATATTTTGCTTTACATATTACAACGTTTACTTGCTATAAATGTTGATGAAATTGGCATTGGTAGGTTGCGTGAGCACGTTTACTTTTGTAATGTAAGTTACATTACATTATGGATGGAATAAAGCAAAAATCTTTCCATGAAAATGGTTGCATCTAATTTAATAGACGGAAATTACACTGAGGAAAATTGCATCTAATTTAATAGATGGATAATTACACTGATGAAAATTGCATCTAATTTAATAAATGGATAATTACATAGATGAAAATTGTGGGTTGTTATAGTTGGTGGACGAACTGGTGATCAAGATGGTCAAAGAGGTGACCGAGGTAACAAAGCGAATCAAGGCGTCGATGAAGTCGCTGACTTTTCCATGGTCATCGCTCAGCAATTTCAAAACTTGCTTCTTACTATCATTGCTCAAGTAGGTAACCACGCTAGCAACATCCAAGGTGATGTTAGAAGTGTTAGTGTGAGCAATGGTCAAAGTGGATGTTCATACAAGGAGTTTTTGGCATGTAACCTAAAGGACTATAATGGGAAGGGTGGCGCAATAGCTTACGCTCGTTGGATTGAGAAAATGGAATCAGTTCATGACATGAGAGGGTGCGGAGATAACCAGAAGGTCAAGTATTCCTATCGTAGAGCGGTAGAAGAGCAATCATGTTAACGGAAACAAATTTGTTTTGTATTTAAATCATGTGCGCTTATGACTAATGCATACGATGAATTTAGAATTTACAGTGTGGTCTCGCATATTTTAGAGATAAAAGAGAAAAGGAAAAGGGAGTAAAAAAGTATGTGAAATTAAGGGAAAGAAGCTAGTTACTACTTTTGTGTTCTCTAGCCATAAAAAATGAAAGGCACACTATAAAAGTTTTTAACTGCCTTAATAATATAAACGTTCTTATTGCTATCTTTACCTCACTTTTAGGATGAAACTCTGTGAATGTAAATCACCCAATTCATCTCCCCCTTTTCCATTGTCTCCCTAAAAAACTAAAGAACACGAACCTTTTTGGTTTTTTTCCTTTTTCCTCACTTTCTTTCCTCTCCTCACCCTTGAGAAATCTTTAAAATTGACTTGTTGTAACTAAATAGTGCATAATTTAGTTTTTCCGCATGGGTATAAAATGTCTCAGCTCTTACACATCAAAATAAATCAAATATTTGGTTTCAGTCCATTTAATCTCTCATTTTCATTTAAATTTCCAAATTTGACCTGCTTGAGATAAAAGACCCCCAAATCCACCCATTTAACTAAACAAGTCATACATGCTACAGTATATTGCTATTAGTTGAAAACCTATACATAAGTCAAGAAACTTTTCATCTCTTGAGCATGCCCAGTTTCTTAATGATGACAACAACGTTGCATTCTGAAGCTTCGTTTTGAGGGTAAAAGAAAAGAAATGAAAGAAAATAAAAGGATTCTTGTGTTCTTTAGTTTTTCCGAAAGGAAAACAATCAGATTGATGGGAAACAGAGAGGAAATTGGAGCCATTTTGTTTCCACCCATATTTGGGCTGATTACTTAGTAAAGAAAAGTGTGTATGTGTTAATTACAAGGTAAATGACCAACGTACCATGTTTAAGTTCCTTCTTTTACACATGCCATCTACTAACAGTGAAGTTGATCCCTAATGTGAACCCTGTTTGCCCGTTTGGTCCCCAGATAACAGGGACTCTTATACGTCGTCCTTATATGCGACTTTTGTTACCCGTTTGGTCCCTCAAGCCCCGTTATACATAACGACAGTTATTTTTGTCGTTATCTTGGCCACGTCGCTCTTCCACTAAATGGTACAATTGTCTTTTCGGTTTTAATTCAGATTGCACCGTTGGTCCCTAAGTACTTAGTTAATAAAATAAACATTATTATTTTTTTTGTCTTTTTGCAATTGCACGTTTGGTCCTTAAGATGTTTTTATCTGGGCCTTTTCTTTTTTCCCCGCCTTTTTTCTTTCTAACCCAACTTGTCATAAAATCCGATTCTATAATTCCAATACCATAACTCACTCATTCCAAACTCCTACCCTATAAATAAATCGTTACAATCCGTTTAACCTAAACTCTTTTCCATTAACATCTGTTCATTAAAAATGACATGTATCGAAGAGCTTGAAAATTCTAGTGTTAATAGGGAGACAAATGAAGACTGAGTTGAAGCTTAAGAAGAAGTTTCAAGAGCTATGTGAGGAGGTGTCAAACGTTGTTAAAGAAAAGGAATATGTGGTAGATGAGCTTAAAAGGTTAAGTGGTAACCATGTGGCAAA
>BQNB010055257.1:14679-33108 GCA_026074375.1 Tanacetum coccineum
ACTTGTCTTTGTCTTTGGTCGCAGTGATATTTTCTAAGAATATGTGGTCTTAACGTGGGAATTTCGCCATGTAAGAGCATTTCCTTGCAGGGTACACATAGCAAATTCGAACTGGCATGCTACTGTACAGTTGCTTATGCTGTAAACAGACACCATCTTTTCGAACCACTGAGTGAGTCCAACAACTCCCTCAGTGCCCTTAAAGTTTAAGGGTTGGCATTTTAGGAAGTCCGGGTAAGTGCATTCATGAGCAACTTGCACAGGCCTTCTGGCACCTGTTCCTGAAGTATGGCTATCATCGCCATTCCTGGCTGCATCACATGCTGCCAGTGCAGCAGTAACGCCTTCGTCAATCATTGCCTAAAGTTGGGCATTGGTGACAGATGTAGTGGTATGAGTGTTTGTGACTAGTGTTGGTGTTGCACCTGGGTTTAACCTCGTGGTCCTTCTCTTTGGTTCCATTTTCTTTAAAGCACAAGAAAACATAATACCCATTAGATTTCATATGACATAACATATACACATTAAATAAAACAAGATCACATCACACAGTGAAATGTACAACTGTTATTGAAATTAACCATGGTATAACCAAATCGACATTCATTTATAATAAATTCGATTTTATAGATAACGTAATCCATCCATTTCATATATAACTTGGAAAAACATACATGTTCGGTTAAGATACAAAATGATTACTACACTTAGGTTACAAGACAAAAGAAACAACCTAAAGCCATACTAGCCGGGATATACCCGTAACACTTAGTATGTTGTACAAGATAGATAATACCTGAACAAAAGACCTATACTGGGTAGCTAAACAAAACAAAAGATCTATACAGTCTGCTAGCTAGTAATAACCCATAATACTTAACAGGCTGCATAGCATAGCTACAACATAACCAAATCTAGGAACTGCTACCAGCCTCCCCTGGTACATCAGGCTGTGTCGGGCCTTTTGCGGGTCTATGCTGCCTCTGAAACTCGGCCATCTGAGTCTGTAGTCCTTTCAGCAACTTTAATGCCTTAGTCAACTGGACCTGCCTCTGGTGGTCTGCTGCCAACAACTCTTTAATCACCCCATGTCTCCTGTGATCTGCTGATTGTAACTCTGAAATCAATGCACGCTGCCCCACTATCGTAGTACGTAATGACATAACATCTGAACGTGCATAGTCGCTAGAGTCCATGGATAGTCCCCAAGCCTCACGAGCCATCCTAGCCTCTCTCTCTCTATCATTACTGCTAAACGACGATGAACAGGCCTATCCCTATACAACAGTTTGACTCAGGCTCTTAGTAGAGACCGGTCATCTTGAGCATCCTCCATCATACCATACATGATGGTAGTCTCCTGCTCAACAGTGGTAGAAAGATTGGTAACCCTCTGATTGACCCCCTCTAGGGTGGTCGGTGCAATCTCCTTAATGGCTCCTACCAGATCATCCCATGTATCTATAATGCCATAGTCTAACTCCCTAGACATCGGACGTCCGGGAGCGACATCTAGCCTATCGACAAATCCATAAAGGTCTCCCCTTGCTATGGAATAAGGGTCTTCCCTCGCTACGACAGGTCCATCCTGCCTAGCAGTATCGGCTGCTGAACTCTCCCCGGCCTCATGATTAGGGGTGGGAGCAGCAAAATGCAGCCTCTTCCGAAGCGGTAAACAACTCTCAGGAACTTTGATATGAGTAGGGCTATTGGGTGGTGGTGATGGTATAGGTAATGGTGGAGATGGTATCTGGGGAAGTGGTGATGAGTATGGAATGAGGGGTGATGGTGGTGTGGCCGCACACTCATCAGTCTTAAACGGCTCGGTCTCCTCCTCGGATGAGACATGATCAATAGCTGGTAAAGCAACAACTGTATAGTCTGCAGGAGCTAGGTTCTCCTCCTCCTCCTCATCCTCCTCCTCATCATCATCATCATCGTCATCATCGTCTTGTCTGTCAGCAGTATAGTCAGCAGGGTCCTCCTCAGGATCCTCCTCATCATCCTCCTCTGGATCCCTCTTTGGATCAGACTTGGGAAATATCCTGGTGAGTTAGCAGTGGGTGAGGTAGCGGCAGGCAACGGCTGCTCCTCGGCTGGAAAGACATCATCCTTGGGTGGTATATACTCCGGGTACACCAGCTCCGGTACATAAGGTAAGTAAACGGGTGAGGGTGGTGCCTGCTCTGGCTCCTCAAGGCCAGGAACGTAGTCCGGTGATGGTGGTCTATCAACTCCTGGTGACCCTATGTCTGAATCGTCCTCAACTGGAATGGATACTGATGTGTATGTAACTGTAGAATGCTCAGAATCTAACATGATAATATCTGAAATCAAAAGTAGCTTATATAAGTATGCTAATATAAGACTCTTATCCTTATATACGTAATATCTTATAAACACGTATATCAATCATGAATGCATCTAGTTCAACCAACTAATGCACAATTAGTGTATGTATGTCCCATGAAAACCCCTTTGTATGAATGTAATGTTTGAAAACGGTTATAGTCCAGCAAAAACATTTGACCTGGTTCTCTATAACCTTGGCTCTTGATACCAATCTGTAACACCCCCAAATTGGGTCGCAGCGGAATAAGGGTCCGGGGCGTGTTACTTCTCAGATCAATAACACAAGATAATATAAGAATGACCAAAAAGTCGTTTAAAACTGATACATTAGATTTAATAAGTATGTGTTACAAAAGCCCGAAGCTTTACTTGTTTACTTGTTATTATTACAAAGATTTCCAGCCCATAACAGATATACAAAATGTAATGCGACTAAATCTTTAATGCATGACTTCAAAATATAACCACCAATGTATCCTTCGCACCTCGTGCTTAATGACCTCCTGAAAAACATTGCATTTAAAAACGTCAACATAAAGTTGGTGAATTTCATAGGTTTATGTAAATGTATATGCAGGACCGCAAGACTTTCCCAGTGATAATGCAACAGATGCAGACATCACAAAATGCAATTACGTTTGCCTAAGCTCATGACACCGAAGCTCGACATAATTGAATACAATATATAAATATTGCCTACATTGCCCGTGATGATGTTCAACCCGTAACATCCAGTATCCGACATGATATACGTTCGTTTCCAGTGATAGCTAGTCACCCGAACGGGGAGGTCAATCCCAAATAGATCTATCTATAATCATTCGCGCTCACATTCCAGTAATTGACAGTTCATGATTCATGGGCATAGTGGGTTATCGCTACTTAGGCAACACGTAATCATGATAAAATGTACACTTGCGTCCAATTTGTAAAACATGCATATGTTTCTCACCCCAAAAACTTGTAATTTAATAATTGTAAAACATGGGGCTATGAACTCACCTTGAGTGAGTAAACTGATAACAAAATATCCCAAGTAAAAACGCGTCACGCTAACGCTAAAAACGTGCCACGCTAAAGCCTCGAGATGCATCCTAGTTAATATAAGGTCTAATTACGTATGTTACATGTACGTTTTCTAACAACTACGCATATATACTCCTATAATAGTTATCATCGTTCCATCGTTCGGCTATCATCATAATTTAAGAGGCATAGACCATGACGTAACGAGGAGCTATGGACACTTTAAATCGTAATCCAACAGCTGCGTTAATACCCATCACGAAGAGGGCCGTTCATTATGAAATTCCCTAGTAATATAGCACTTTGATAACTAATAACACACACACACATATAATATATATATAATTAGTAATATATAATATATATAACGTTGATATATATATATGTAATATATATATATAGTTATATGCAACCATCTAAATCGTTGTAAGTGAAAGTCGTATTTATAAAGTAAAAACATTATAATTACTCCTTTAGTAAAAAATGACCATAACTTGTCGTTTTAATCTGTTATCATCGCGTTTCTTTACGCCCACGCTTCCGTATTACGACGAGTGATTATAAAATCACATTTTTAGTTTCAAGATTCTGTAGTGATAGTGTTTTTACTGTTCATTAGCAGATTAAACTTATTAACTGCAAAACCAGTAAATTCGTATCTTATTCGTTTATAAGCTCCGTTTTATTGATTCTTTGCGAACACTTTCTCGAAATTGAAAGTGGTTTATCATATATTGATGTTATAAATGTATAAAGTTATCTGGACATGAATAGTAACTTTTTAAAAAATTGGTTTTTATAAGAAGTATTTAGCGTCGTAATCTCGTAACTAGCGTTCTTCTTCGTTATAAATCCATTTTCAGAGTTCGTATCATTTTCGGAATCCTTATGAAGATGTAATATATTTATAAAACCTAATATGAGCTATTACCAAATTCAACCAAAACAGAAGGTTGAAGTGTTTGATTAAACATGGTTTAAGCTGGAGTTTTGTACGCATTAAGTTCTTCAATACCTGTTAACAACTACTGTACAAACATATATCTTATGTCATACTTATATTAAGGACCATTAATTTTAATAGTTTTCCATAGTGTTCAAATAACAAGTCCTCTAATCTTACTTAATCAAAAGTTGTTAATGAAACCCTAATTTACATGTTTATCATGAACTTGTTTATACTTAAACCAGTGTGTACAAGAGTTATACTGTAGTATATCATCATAGTTCAGCATCCATAAACATGGTAAATAAGTTCACAAAACATTGATCATATGTAAAAAAAAAAAAAAAAAAAAAAAAAATTCATTTTACATATTTCAAAAGGTACCACTAAATGGGATTTAGCTAAATAAAACATATGAACACAAAAACCATAAGTATGAATTGATTAGGGTTTTAAATAACCTTGAGTGGATGAGTAGAGAAAAGAATAACAATCACACCCTTGTGATTACAACCCTTGGCTTGAAAATATAAGGTGAAAACCCAATTTCGCAGTAAACCCTACTTCCTTTTCTGTTGCTTCCATCGTGCAAATGGGTAAAAAGCTGAAAACACCTAGTATTCTTAGATAGTGATGTGTTGTATGCTTGTATATATGGTAGAAAATTTGTATGGATTTAGCTTAAGATAATAAATTGGTTTTGAGTCGTGGTTTTGGTATATAGAGGAAAGGGAGGTTTTCTGTTCTTGGTTACTTTTTGTAAATGACGGAGTAAGTGTTTACTTGCTTAGCTAAGGCCTTATATACATAGAGGACTAAGTCAAGGAAGCCAAGGAGGATTTTCAGGGGCAAGTGGTCCAAGTGTATGTAATAAGGGTGTAAGACTTGGTTCCCTAGAGATAATGCGTTATACATGATATTTTAAGGGTAGATAGTCATGAAATAGATATTCTTGTCCTTAGTCCTTGCAATATACTAGGGAGGGGGAGGGGGGGGCCATCCTTAACATATATAGAGATGATATTTTGATTATTTTGAGTATTAGGTAAATCATGGGTAATTTTGTGTGTTGGGGTGGGGGGGGGGGTTCTTTACGTAAGCGTATGTAGTTTTGTGCTTCTAGGAAGCCGAAACGCATTTTATCGGCGAAACGTAACATGCTTTACGTAACCAATAAAAACAAGATGAAAAAAGTGATGATTAATCCTCATACTAATCATTTAACACTTGCTTATGGTATAAACTTTTAATCCGTTTAATGGTCTGTTTACATTGAATGATCATTTTTAGTTTACGCGATTTAGCTTAACGATTACGATTTAAGAGCAAACGCGTAAAACCCTAAAAATAAATTGTGCATTACATAATGTCGTACAATGATCTAAAACACGAGGTGTTATATTTTAAAGCAATGTTTTCAGGTGGTCAATAGGCACGAGGTGCCAGGGATACATTGGTGACACTTTTGGTTATTACGCTAAAGATTGATGTAAAATTATAGTGCAAAAAAATTATAATGTTTATGGGAAATGTATTGGTCAATCTTTGTAATATCAAATACTGAACAAGTAAAGATGCCATTTGCTTTGTGTAAACTAAGTCTTTTATTAAATCATAAAATATCATTTTAAATGATCTTTTTGTGCCGTCTTATATTCTTGTGCTATGATCTAGAGAAGTAAACACGCCCCAGGATATCCTTATTCCGCTGCACCCATTTTGGGGTTTGTTACAGATTGGTAATCGAAGTAAGTTTATAGATACCAGGTCAATATGTTATTGCTGGACTAATAACCATTTTCAAACCATTGCATTCATAAAAAGGATTTTTACGGGAACATACATGACACTAGTTGTTGCATTAGTTTATATATACCTAAATGCTTCATAATTGATATAGTGGTGTTTATATTAAGAGTATCTGTATGATAGGTACTTACGAGGGTCATTGCTTATATATACAAAAAGATGGTGTTACATCTTTCATACATACTTCTTATAAATTAATTTATACACAGGATTATTTAGTATAAATACCTAGAAGCACCTCTTAAGCAAGGTAGTCATTAATAAACGTATAGGTCCTAAAAGATTATAGCAAACATTACTTACCTACACGATGCCATCATTCCATTTATTCCATGAGCGCATATTCATTTTTACCATACACCATCTTACATCACGTTTGTCATCCATACTGCATGCATCTTGCATGGTTTCATATAAAAGAACTGTAACTTATATAAACTTTGCTAATAGCAGGTTATGGATGCACCCACTATTCGTCGCTTTTGTTGTGTTCCTCTGAAGGAAGGTTTTTTTTTGTTTTTTTATTTTGGAATGCACCCCGCTACAGATGCTTTTCCTGCAGTGACTATTGTCGCGATACTAGCCAGTCTTGGGGAGGCTATTCGAGGCATTCATGAGTATTTGCAAGGGGTGCCCGTCGAAGAGGACATGAGTACATTAAGGTTCAGGATGAGTATGATTGAAGCAGAGAATGCTTCTCTACGGTGGGTAAGATCAGGTACCAATGGAGGCTATCGAGATGGTTTACTCGTAGCCAAAAGGAGGACTCAGTAGGGAGGTGGGAGCCGAACAGTTAGCTTCAATTCAGAAGTCACGAGGTGCTAGGACCGAGAGAGACTTCAGGAAGCTCAGGAGCTAGTCATCAGTCATACTCGGCGTCACCACAAGACACCTTAAGAGGACACTAGTAGTAGTGCCTAAGGTGTTACCTCCTATTCATATTGGTACTAATATATAATAGGCCTGTTAAGTTTTTATGGGTTACTCCCAGCTAGCAGGCGGTATAGATCTTTTGTCTTTTGTTCAGCTATGTTGTATAGCCTACTAAGTATTACGGGTAACTCCCGGCTAGTAGGGCTCTAGGTTAATTTTCATTTTGTACCTAGCGGTAGGAAATCATTGTGTACCAACAGATCAATGTATGTTTCCTCCATAATTATATTATGGAAATGGATGTATTATGTTATGTCAATCTCCTGTGGTTGTTTATTTCACTGTGTATGTGATCTTTTTTTATGATGATGTCATACTACTGACAGGAGGAGAAAAATTGGGTTAAACACTATCCTTAGTGGTTGCACATTAAACTTCCTAAACCACCTCTCCACACCATATCATCTTGTCTTATTGAACCAAATCCGTGTAGTAGCAGATTCTAATTTAATACCATACTCTACGATCACCGTCTATTGAGGCATGCATTATTGAGTTGTTGCTGCACTACATTTATCATCACCAAAGAATATTAAGTCACTTAAATATAACATAAGAAGCTAGCATCTAGAATCTTGAGAGGCACCCTGGCCCATAGACAAATAGATTTGTTAGTGTAGCTTGTTTTGTATTATATCTCACTAAACTTAAGTAATACTCGGTTGGTAGTGTTAATAAAAAGCTTGTACTCTTTTACTCATGTAAACGATGTATTAAGTATTAACCTACGCTGTTGGTTATGATCATGCTACTGTATATGGGGAGTTTATTTTTGACCGCCATGGTTGCCGTTATCTTATATCTCTGCATAACGTGGTCTCACCTTACATATATGTTGGGATCACGAAGTGTCATGATTTTCCTGTGGATGAAACTTCATATACATTTTTTTCCCTATGATTTTCAAGAAATGATGACAACTGTTAATCAAGGGATGAGTGTTGAGTAAATTGAGCAGAGTTGTAAGGCCCAGGCGAGTTGGCGAATACCTATCGAGCTATTGCTATGAAGTATGAATTAAGGCACGACAGGAGTGATTGCCCAGAGCGAAAAGAACCGAAACACGAAAACCAACATCTAAGGTGCTGGAGCACGTGGAGCGTGCATGCCTTAAAGAAGGGGAAACGATCAGACCCTAACAACATTAAAGATGAGATCAAAGCTAAAAAGAGAAGGTTGTCTCGCTTTGCCTAATAAATCCTAAGGTGAAACTATCTTAGACTTTATCTCCTTAGGAGTTCTCGTTGTATTTCTCTTAAATTTCAGTTGTACAAAATTATTCAATTATCGTATTCAAATTATCTATAATAGGATAAAATTTTGTCAATATTAACTTATGTTCCTTATTTACTCTTACAAACGACTCTCACGAATATCATGAAATTATAACGCTATTTTGATGAAAATGAGCAATGCATCGTTAGTCCTCAATTATACATGGCCTGATCAACTATTATTAATTCACAGGAAGGTACATGCCGTGCTGAATAGTCCACTCTAAAAACCTCTTATTAAAGGAAACAATTTTCTACTTATATCATGTTTTGTGTGCGTATTCATAGAATGCGTTTACTTTTGGAAATTAAATTAGTAACCATATCAACTAAGCAGACCTTCACTTCGTCTTACTATAAAGTTGGCATCATCTTATACCGAAAATCCAACCGAGAAGCCAAGACACATTACTATCGGCCCTAATGGGCAATTTCGCTATCGAATGTTGCTTGGCATTAGAGAATTACTAAACGCACCCATTCAACATTAACTTAATGCCTTATATTTTTGTAGGTTCGAATGCTATAATCGGTATGGATGGTTGGGGAAGTACCCAGGCGATCATTAAGATTGTTCGCAACCTGAGAAATGAAACCTTGAATCATACGCATCTTGGAAGTAACCAGGGAAATGTAAACGATAAACATCATTTCGTGCCCAGTGTTTAAAACTGCTGACGTACATGCAAAAAGGATTTCCTATCATTTTTTTGGCACATTCACTGGCAAGGAGGTAAGACAAGTGGAGTAGAAGCAGACTTAAGGATGTGCCAATAGTTCGAGAACTTTTCTGAGTATTCCTGAGACTTGCCGGTCTTCGTCTGACTCGACAAGTGGAGTTTCAAATTATTTGGTACCATGGTGCTGGCACCCTGAAGTACGAGCACCTTATCGATTGGCGCTTCCGAAATGAAAGAGTTATCGGAGGACAACTGAAAGAGCTTGTCGGACAAATGCTTTATAAGACCCATTCCTCACCCTAGAAGCTCCGGTGCTTGATTGTCAAAAAGAAGGATGGATCATTCCGGATGTGCATTGACTATCGGGAATTAAACAAACTGACAGTGAAGAACCGTTATCCACTCCCCAGAATTGATGATTTATTTGATCAGCTTCAAGGGTCGAGTGTCTACTCGAAGATCGACCTAAGGTCAGGTTATCACCAACTGAGGGTTCGAGAAGAAGACATTCCGAAGACTGCCTTCAGAACTCATTACGGCCATTATGAATTTCAAGTTATGCCATTTGGTTTGACGAACGCACCTGCCGTATTCATGGACCTTATGAATCGGGTGTGCAAACCATATTTGGATAAATTCATGATTGTCTTTATTGATGATATTCTGATATATTCAAAGAACAAGCAAGAACACGAAGAGCACCTTAAGCTGATCTTAGAATTGCTTAAGAAAGAGGAGTTGTATGCCAAATTTTCCAAGTGTGAATTTTGGATTCCTAAAGTACAGTTCCTCGGTCACGTGATTGACAGCCAGGGTATTCACGTGGATCCTGCCAAGATCGAATCCATTAAAGATTGGGCATCTCCTAAGTCACCAACGGAGATTTGTCAATTTTTAGGTCTTGCTGGGTATTATCGAAGATTCTTCAGTATTTCAAAGATCGCCAAACTCAATGACTAAGCTTAACTCAAAAGAAGGTCAAGTGTGTTGTGCAAATAAACACGAAGTAGCTTTCAACTGTTAAAGAAAAAGTTATGCAGTGCACCAATCCTGGCTTTACCTGAAGGAAGCGAAGATTTTATCGCATACTGTGATGCTTCAAAGAAGGTTGGCGCGTGGTGTGATGGGCAAAGAGAAAAGGTGATTCTTATGCATCAGGGGGCGCCAGTTGAAAATTCATGAAAAACTATACGACCCTGATTTGAACATGGAGCAGTAGTGTTGCAGCTCTCAAGATTTTGAGCACTATCTGTACGGAACCATGTATATTGTTCCACTTGATCATAAGAGCTTAGTCAACACAATCTTGATCAGAAGGAACTAAACATGAGACAACCCATGTTAGAGTGGCTTAGGATTACGATTGCGATAGTTTTTATCACTCGGGGAAAGCGAATGTCGTAGCTGACGCTTTGAGCAGGAAATAATGAGAACCACCATCTAAGAGTTCGGGCCGTAGTCATAACTATTAGGTTTGGATCTTCCTAAACAAATCTTGAAGCTAGACTTAAGCATTAAGAAACCAAGTAACATCAAGAATGAAGATGTTTAGGAATTGTGTTGAAAACGCTAAAATCCAAAGGCCGATTAGAAGCAGAAAAGTTGAACCCCGTGCGGATGGACCCTATGCTCTCAATGGCAGAGTTAGTTACCATTGTTATGGCGATTGCTGAACTGTGATACATGCACAGGTCTGACAAATCAAAATACTCTATACATCGAGTTTTTGACAAGATGTACCAAGACATGAATAGCTATATTGGTGGCCCATTATGAGGATAAACAACCCACCTATGTTAGGCAAGTGTTTGACATGTGCCTAAGGTCAAGGCTGAACCATCGAAAGCCATACAGATTGTTGGACCAAAGCCCAAGATACCTAAATGGAAATGGATCAACTACTATGGATTTTGTCACTAAGCTTCCTAAGTCATCGCAAGGCTACAACACCATTTGGGTGATCGTTGACCGACTCACTAAGTCTGCAATCTTCACACCGATGAGAGAGACTAATCTTTTGGATAAACTTGCAAGAATGTACCTAAAGGAGGTAGTCACGAGACATGGAATACCTGTCTTAATCATTTCTGATCATGACCCGAGATTTGCATCCAATTTCTGGAGGTCACTTCAGAATGCTTTGGGTACTAATTTGGATATGAGTACTGCGTACCATGCCCAACAGACTGGCAAGCGAGGAGGAACCATCAAACTCTGAGATATGCTGCGTGCTTGTGGCGATCGACTGGAAAGGGATGGTAACCATTTGCATTAGTCGAGTTCTCTTTATATATAGTTTTTTATATCACGCTAGCATCAAGGCCGCACCATTCGAAGCACTTTATGGTCGAAAGTGTCGTTCACCTGTTTGTTGGACTAAAGTTGGAGAAGCTCAAATCCTCGTATCCGAAGAATCTAATTCAAAAGACGTGCTAAGAAAATTGTCTTAAATCAAGTCAAAGGATCAAGCCCTGTGAAATTGACAGAAAAAGGTATGCCAAGCTAAAGCGTGAAACCAATGAATTCAAGTCGGGGATAAAGTTATGCTTAAGTTTACGCTTGGAAAGGGGTCGTAGGTTTTGCAAACTAGAGGGAAGTTAAACGCCCCAGGTTATGTTGGACCTTCAAGGTTGTTAGAAAAAGTTTTGAGTGTGTTGCTTACAAGCTTGAACTTTCTGAAGAACTAAGCAGTGTTCACAATACATTTCATGTATCCAACATGAAAAAGGCTATGCCGGACGAATCCTTAGCCGTTCTGTTGGATGGACTTCATTTTGATGACAAGCTTCAGTTTGTTGAGGAACCCGTTGAGATCATGGATCCGGGTGTGATAGTAAACGGTTAAAGCAGAGAGGGAGGCCATTATTTCCATTAGTTAAGTTCGATGGAACTTCAAGCGAGGTCCTGATTTGTACGTGGAACACGAGGATAGCAATCGGAAGAAATACCCACACCTCTTCGCAAAGACTGCGCCGTCGTCAAGTGCCGCGTCTTAAGCCTTCAGGACAAGGCTCATCTAACAGGGGAGACTATAACACCCCATGTTTTTAGGGTGCATTCGACGTCTCAGATAATTGTACTATTTACCTTTTGTCATGTACGCGTTTGTTTTAATCAAATTGTTAAGTAAATCGGCGAACGCTAAATAATGATCGAATCAAAGTAATCGGGCATCAAACAATTAAGCGTTTAACAATCAATTCAAGAGTATTAGAATAATTATTTTGAGAATAATTATGGTCTTTGTTCATTTTATTTTATCAGTTACGTAAAGTGTTTACTGTCTGCGATAATTAAGTTTTAGGCATACCCAGAACCAGCAAAAATATTCACTACCGCTTCAACAAATGCTTATTTTTTATTTTCAAAGACCAAAGTTTATAAAACTTTAACCATAATTATATAATGGGACCCCATATTTATAGAAATAAGCCAAGACTTATTCATTTTTGCTAGTATACATCTTTACATATTATACATTCATTTAAATGTCAAGTATACTCCATTCTTTTCTTTTTACCAAGGATTATGCAAGTAAAATATCTAGCAAACATTCATATCCTCATTTCAATGGATCACTACACATTAGGTGAGCATGAAACATAAAACCATAACCAAAGAAACTTAGCAAGTTGGCTAACATGACTTCTATCATGACTAGTGATTTATATCACTAGTCATCACTATTCCACCCCCATTCTTGCCCATGCCGGCCATCCCTCCCCCTTTGAAAGTCTTTATGGTCTTGTTCACCACCTTTTTGACTAATCTATATCTTAGATACATGTATTCTAGTGAGAGATAGCAAATTTTTCCCACTTTCACAGAACACTTAACAAAAAGTTCAATTTTTCCTCCCTTTCTTTCAGCCTATGCAACACCACTGTCATATCAAACACCCAACTTACTCATCTATACTCATTTTCTAAGACCATACAACATCACACACATCCTTCCTATAATGAATCTAAGGATGTTTTAAAGGGTTGGCTAACCATTTAGAAGTAAGTGAACAGAAAGGAAGATTAGTGTTTTCTATTGGAAATGCAGTAAAATCACCATCTAGGACTTTTAATCATGTAAAAAGAGTTTACTTGTGATCATCATTTTGTACACTTTTACAAATGTTGTGATATTGAAAATATCATGTTAAAATGGATCTACAAGCGTTATACCATGTTGGTTAAGTGTAAAAATGAATATATACAAATTAGGGTTTTCAAGGTTACTTAATATGTTACAAGTAAAAGTATTGCAAATTACTTATTAATCTTGTTCATGGACTTTTCTTTATGTTATATGAATACTAAAATAAGGTTATAATGGAAGTATAACTCTTGTACACACTTGGTTAATGTATAAAAAGTTCATATGTAAACTTGTTAAATTAGGGTTTCTTTAATAAGTTTTGATTAAAAGTGAGATTAAGACCTTGTTAACTTGGACAAATGGACAAACTATGGACTTATGGACTTTATTATATATATGACTTATGATATAAAGTGAGGTGGAAGACTTGTGGTAAATTTACAAAGGTAAAAAGTACATAAAACAAGCCTTATATAAAAGTATACATATAGAACATAAAGGGGCTGTTTGGATTTCGAATTTCAAACAGTGAGTTTGATGTTTTATAAAGATAATACACCTCACGACGATTCCAAAAAGATAAGAAACTCGAAAAACGGATTAATAACGAAAAAGATACGCTAATTACGAGTTATACGTTAATTAAACGGGTTTATAAAATAACTTTTATAAAAATTATACAAAACAGAAAGTTTGATGTTTTTAACAGATTATACACATTTCTAGGATTCCAAAATGATAAGAATCATAATTTTTCGATTAAAAACGAAGAAGTTATGAATTACGCGAGTTTATATACTTAAAATGTATAAAAATACTTTTATAAAACCATTTTTATAAAAGTTACTGTTCATGACAGAAACATTTATTTTTGTAAACCTCATAAATAAATAGAACTTTCAATTACGAGAACGTGCTCGAAAGAATCGCTAAAAACGGAGCTATAACGAATAAAATACGACGTTTACGGGTTTTACGATAACTAAAACTATAAAAATAACTTTATAACTGGTGTGAACAGTAAAAAGTACTGTTCATCAGGGGACTAAAAATATGAAAATGTCAAATATTGATAACTCGTCTTAATACGAAAACGTGGACATAAGAAACGCAAGAAACGGACTTGAAACGCGAAAGTTACGCCAGTTTTACTACAACGGAAATTATAAACGTTTTAACTTATTAAACACAATTTTACCAAAACAATTAGATGGTGATTAGCTATATAGAATGATATATGGTAGTAGTTACCCAATGTGATTAGTACTTATACGACCTTAAATTAAATAGGTTGCATCTGACGATTTGCGTGACGCATTATTTGTGATATACTTGATATTCGCTCACTCAAGGTGAGTTCATAGCCCCACGTTTTACATGATTTGTTTTAGTTATCAAAGTACTATATTAACTGAGGGAGGTTTCATAATGAGGCCCTCTTCGGGGTGGCATAATCGACGAGTTTGTTGATTTACGATTTAAAGGTCTAAGGCTCCTGCATACTCAATATATGACCATCTTAAAATTATGATAGCCTCGTAAACGATAGTAGTGATGTAACTAACATAGACTTGGAAGTATATAGTTATTAAATCAAAAAGCGGATTATGCTTATACACTTGATTAGTACTTATACGACCTTAAATTAAATAGGTTGCATCTGACGATTTGCGTGACGCATTATTTGTGATATACTTGATATTCGCTCACTCAAGGTGAGTTCATAGCCCCACATTTTTACGATTTCAATGATTTATAACTTTGGGGTGGAAACATGCTTTGTTTTATAAATTGGACGCAAGTGTATATTTTATATTGATTACGTGTTTGCCTAAGTAGCGATAACCCAAGTTGAGCCCATTATCATGAACTGTCAATTGCATAGATGTAGTTGTGAATTACATTATGTGAGCGCGAATGTTATGAATAGATCTATTTGGGATTGACCTCCCCGTTCGGGTGATTAGCTATCACCGGGAACGAACGTTATAGCATGTCGGATTTGGGATGTTTAGGGTTGAACATCTGATCGGGCAGAATAGCAATATTTATTATTGCGAATATAATTGTCGAGCTTCAGTGTCATGAGCTTAGGAAAACGTAATCGGATTTTGTGATGTCTGCATCTGTTGCTTTATCACGGGGAAAGTCTTGCGGTCCTGCATAGTATAATTTACTAACCTATGAATTCACCAACATTTTTGTTGACGTTTTAAAGCAATGTTTTCAGGTGGTCAATAGGCACGAGGTGCCAGGGATACATTGGTGACACTTTTGGTTATCACGCTAAAGATTTGGATGTAATATGTTTTGGGAAATGTATTGTCAATCTTTGTAATATCAAATACTGAACAAGTAAAGCTGCATGCTTTGTGTAACAAGTCTTTTATCAAATCCAATGTATCATTTTAAACGACTTTTTGTCGTTCTTATATATCTTGTGCTATTGATCTGAGAAGTAACACGCCTCGGATATCCTTATTCTGCTGCGACCCATTTTGGGGGTGTTACAAAAGGGCATTACAGTGAACTCGAAATGTCCATAACGAGTTCTAAACGCAGCCTTTGGTATGTCATCCTCATGCACTCTCAGCTGATGGTATCTAGACCTAAGATCTATCTTCGAGAAAAACTACGACCCTTGCAGTTGATCAAATAGATCATCAATTCTAGGAAGTGGATAACGATTCTTAACAGTCACCTTGTTCAATTCTCTATAATCAATGCACATCCTAAAAGAACCATCCTTTTTCTTAACAAACAATACCGGCGCTCCCCAAGGCGACAAACTTGGTCGAATGAAACCTTTGTCTTGTAGTTCCTTGAGTTGTCCAGACAACTCCTCCCTTTTAGAAGGTTCCAAACAATAAGGAGACTTTGCTACCGGCATTGCTCCAGGGATTAACTCAATCCGAAACTCAATTTCCCGAATAGGCGGTAATCCAGATAGATCATCTGGGAATACCTCAGGAAAATCTCTAACTACAACAATCTCTTCTTGTTTCTTATCACTTGCCTTAGCACTCATCAACAATCTCTCTTTCTCATTCGGTCTCTCTCCTACTACTCTAAGCACCTTGCCATCCGGTAGTGGTATCCTCACTACCTTCTCATAGCAAATTATTTTAGCTTTATAATTAGACAACCAGTCCATACCTATAATCACATCAAAACTCCCATGTCCAAAAGGTATCAAGTCGATGTCAAAGACATGACCCTTGATTTCTAGTTTGCAACCCTTAATAACCTTATCAATCTCTACTAGCTGCCCGCTAGCTACCTCAATCTCATATTTGAAACCTAATTCGCTGGGCTCTAAGCCTAACATAGGTATAAAAGTAGTAGAAACAAAACTATAGTCGGCACCAGAGTCAAATAAGGTAGTGCAAAATGATCGTTCAAAGTAAACGTACCTGTCATAATGTTCGGATCCTGGCGAGCTTCCTCTGCTCCCAACATGAATGCCCTACCCCTAGCCTGGTTCCCTTGGTTCCTACGAACCTGACCCCCATTATTAGCAGCAACTTGATTTGGACAATTTCCTTCTGGTTCGTGTGCTCTATTTAATCTAAGGCAAGCTGACATGACATGGTCGGTACTACCACACTCATAACATGCTCTAACAGTTGGGTTTCTAGCATTGAAAGGATTCACATTCCTCGGCACACCTCTATAATCCTTTACCAAATGACCCGGGTGGTTACAGTTAAAGCATGTGCGATAAGACCCTCCGGGTGCATGGTAGGAGTTGCATGTGGTACACTTGGACCAAGTACCCATATTCTCTCTTATTAAAGGGTTTACAGTAGTAGCAAAAACATTCCCAGTCCTAGTACTCTTATTGACATCCCTACCATTCTTATCCTTGATAGTTTCCCCCATATTTCCTCTTTTCTCAACTTTCTTAATTGATCCATTTCTCACAACCTCATCGGTTAGTGCACCAGAAATCTGCACTGCCTTCTGCATAGTCTTTGGCTCTGTTACTGCCACCATCCCACGGATTTGTGGAGTAAGGCCATACACATACCTTTCAATCATCCTACTCTTAGGAGTTACCAAGTTAGGAACTAACCTCGCCAACTCATGAAACCTATCAGTATATGCAGCATGGCCAGCCCTGACCATGGTGTGATTCCACAACTCAGATTCTAACTTTTGCATCTCATGACTAGGACAAAACTCTTGTATCATCATAAACTTAAAGTCATTTCATGACATACTAACAATAACGTCCCAGCTTAGCGTGCAGATCTGAGAGTTCCACCACGTTAAAGCCTTACCCACTAATGAACAAGCAGTGTATTTCACTTTTTGGTCATTACTACAACCACTCATATCATGTACGTTCTCCATTTTCTCAATCCAACGAGTAAGAACTACAACACCTCCCTTACCATCATATTCCTCAGGGTTACAAGCTAAGAACTTCTTATATGAACAACCTACTTGTGTGCCATTTACTAACACATTCCCCACGTTCTCCTGAATGTTCTCATTAACCACATTACCATGGCGGGTAAGAGGTTCTGCAATTGCTGGGCAATGATCGTCGAGAAGTCGGGTGCACCCCCATTGGCTCCCTCTACATTCACATTGACTACCTCTACTCCCCCATTAGCTCCCAAACCCTAGTCATTTCCTTGACCATTCAAATCCTCAACACGCTCATCATTACCTTCCCTATGTCTTCTACCCCTTCCACCTCTACCAACACGTTCACCCGTTCCCCCTCCTAGTGATTCGGCAGCAGGCCGGCCAGCACTTCGGGTCCTCATCCTTGACGACATTATCTATACGAGGGAGAACATAGGCAACGTTAGGTAAGTGGGAAGACTCGCACATATATATATATATATATATATATAGAATATCTTACTATATATAACCAAATATACACGTAACTCCACCCTACGGTGTCAACATCGATTTGTGTGAACAACTTTATCAAGTATGAGTGAGTTGTGATACGCTCATAACTACGTTGGCCACCGTACTTATATTCGCATCCTTTCCCATTCATATCCAATATTAAGCCCACCCATTTCAATGACTGACATAACTAAGGCACCAAACCGCGAACACACAAAGATATACAGAAGCGGAACACTACGCACATAGATCCCATACGCAACTAGACTACAGATCTTAGGTTATAGTCTAGGCCAAACTACCTAGTTCTCTATAACCTTGGCTCTGATTACCAATCTGTCACACCTCGACAATGGCGGAAACTCATGAATGCAACATAATAATCAATCATAACACAAGATACAAAATAGAGAAAACTACATTGCATAAACTCCAAGTGCTATGAAGA
>BQNB010055258.1:0-39183 GCA_026074375.1 Tanacetum coccineum
CTATAGTAGACACCATTGTGTTGTGATGATATCCATTCTCGTTACGCCTCGCGTTTCCGCCTTGGCGGGGTGTGACAATCATTATGTAGCATAATCTCCTTACAGGGTCTCGGATGAAAGCATAAGAGGGGGTCGGCCCTAAGAAGTCCATGTCAGACGAGATCTCTATCCAATAATCCCTAAGATCCGCCTTGTCGGAGATCACTCTCTCACTACCCAGCCAATAAGTTCTAAAACTAGCCTCTGCCATCTCCTCATCAGTATGTAAACCCAACGCCAAAATGAACTGCCTCCAAGTCATCCTCCGCCTAACTCCACCCAACTGAAAACATAAAGTGTCAGCAACGTCCAAACCCATCTCCGTATCGCTCATCCTATAAGTACTGAGAAACTTCAAAATAAACTCCCGCACCAATGGTTCCCTAGTCTCGAATAGTATCCTCCATGCATGACTTGTAAATAGCCCCTGCCCCTCATCTCTAGTATAAACCATCCTCAATCTATCCCCTAGAGTCTTCCTCATCCCCTCGGTTAACCCAGCAAAATACAGAATGTGTACACGGTTAACCGACCTACCCCATATCGTCTCAAGCCTCTGCTCATAGCTGTGCAGTATATTCTCAGTGTATCCCTCAACCTGGTACCTGAGCCATGGGTGTCTCTGATCCCTAGATGGTAAAGGTGCCATATCTGCAAGTAATACGGAATCAGTACACAGATAAATAACTTTTTTAACTATTCTGTTCCAGGGGTAGATACGACGTATATGGAGAAATGAATACGCCGTATAGAGGTTTTATGAAGATACGGCATATAGGGTAGATTAAATACGCCATATATGGAATTATGCTGAAAGGATTTCAAAAGGGGTCTATACGCCGTATCTAAGCTAATGGATACGTCGTATAGGTTTCTAAATTTAGGGAAAAATCAATCGATATGCCGTATGCATTAGGGATGGATACACCGTATCGTATCAGTAGTAAAAAGAATGGGGTTTCCCCGTTTCTACCCGTTTGACCCCATGACCCTATTAGTCACAAATGCTTATTAAAAAAGTTATCAAACGCAGTGTGGGTGTTCAATAGGTATATATGGCAAAATGCAAGACCTAATTCGAAATCAAATCCCTAACCCTAATTCAATTCAAAAAGATAAAGAGAGTAGATTAACATACCTTATGATAAGGAGGCAAGAAATACATAAACTAGGATTTGATTTTTTAAGATTAAAAGGCGCGGTAAATTTTCTTTTAAAATGTAGAGTAAAAAGTGCGTGTGAATAACAATCTGGTGTATATGCTGGGTTTTTATACCCACGCTTCCTACGCCATATAGGGAATTGTCCAATACGGTGTATTGGACAATAAATTGATACGGCGTATAGGTGTACCTTAATACACCGTATTCATTCTTGAAGACCAATTTTTCAAATATTTAACAAAGAAAAACGTACTTTGGCATCCGTAATATTTTTGTGTGAACACCATCCTTATAATACCGTTTGGGGTCGATATTAATAATTAATTCTATAATAAAATTTCTTACATTGAAGATTTTTCTAATTTTACCGTGACCTGTTTTTAGAGGCTTATCTGAACCTTTGGTATAGATGTTCATTGCATTTCTTCCTGAAGACTATGT
Organism: Tanacetum coccineum; assembly: GCA_026074375.1. NCBI lineage: Eukaryota > Viridiplantae > Streptophyta > Magnoliopsida > Asterales > Asteraceae > Tanacetum > Tanacetum coccineum. Next base: position 1,644 of record BQNB010055258.1, read on the forward strand.
TACATTGATTTCATCATCATCAATGTCCTTTTTGGATTTTATGTTATTGGGAAAAACTACGTTAAGAGGTAATGAATCATTTCAGTATAAAACTTTTCGTTTTTCTTTATTGTATTTGGACAATGAGGATTCATTATTTAAATCAAATTCTTCGTGTTACATGATACAAAACCACCTTATTTGGGGGGTCTTGATTGATCAAAGAAAAGTAAATGAAACTTCTTTTCTAGTAAGAGAAAGTTAGAGAGAGAAAGGAAATGAACTATGTGTCTATTAAGAAAAGGAGAAGTTTACATAATGATTCAACCAACCCCTCATAGAGAGTCATGAGGAGTATTTATAGCCTAACACAAAGCTATCTATACCACATATACAATAATTGTCCCTACATTTAGTAGTTGGTCTATAGCTAGTCCAATTCACGTGTAAGATGCTAGCTTTACAAAATAGTAAGGATAACAATCTCCCTCCAAGATGGTGTCACACGTGAATTGGTTACAATGTTTCCTACAAGCAAAAATAAAGTAAACTGATAAGGATTATCAACACGATAACAATGAAGTCCAGTATTCCTTAAGATTGTCTTCAGCGACCTTGATCTTCTTGAATACTCCAGCTCTATTTCTTTAGCTTGTAGGCGAACACACTGTAATCATACTACTAAGGATAACTTCTTGACATGTCTTCAACACTTTTCTTCATACACTTCTGGTCATCTCGAAGTTTCTAAATCAGCTGCATGCCTTGAAAAACTTCATTTTCCTGCACTTCTGGTCATGTCAAAGTTTTCTAGAATCTGCCTTTCAATTGTCATCCTTGAAGTTCCCTTATCTGAATACTTTGGCTTTGATATAAATTATGCTCTGAACTTCTTGTGCAGTATCTAGTTGAGTTTTTACTCCCTCACAACTAGTAGGCTCTCTTTCTTCAGCTCCCTCCCAAACAGACACCCTTGAGACTGATTAAGAAACAATGCACTAGTCTTGAGTCATACAACCTCCTCCAGCTCGGATCAAAGGCATCCTTTCTCATTTAGGATACTATGTGGGAGGGGATGATATCATCAACATCATCTCACTTACGAAGCATTCTAGTCTTGTTTGAATTCAGCCCAAAGTACATACTTTATCCCTTTTTCGAAGTCGAAACCGTAGCACCAAAATCAATTAAGACCCAGAAATTCACTTTTCTCCCTCCAGGAAAGTGCAGATATGAATTGCTACACCAAAGTCAATTAAGTCCCGAGTGTACGCAATTTGTTCCTCTATATAGTCTAAATGGTAACATCAAAGTCAATTAAGTCCCGAATGTACCCATTTAAATTGTTTCACCAAAGTCAACTAAGTCCTGACTGAAAGCAATTTATCCCGCTGCGTAGTCGAAACTGTAACATCTAAACGGTTACATAAAGAATCAACTTAGTATCGGATGTACGCATTTCTCCCTCCAGGATGATGACTAATTGAGGAATCATCCTACACATGTGTACATCTTATGCCAATTGGAACTGCTTACTTAGCTTCATAGCCCGTGATTGCATAAGCAATAGTCTATGAGAAGATGCCGATACTCTCTTTACAGATATCTCTTGATCAACCCGATCTAAATCCCCTTATCAAATCTGTAGGCTAATACTGATGACCACTGATGGAGACAACCTGATGAAACGAACATGAAAATGAAGCAAAATCCCCGACTTGTGACTTACTCTTATACTATCCGAGTGGTGAAGAACGGTGTAGAGGAAAATCCCTAAGTACCATATACCCGCACCAATGTATACAAATACAAAACCTCTTGAAATCTCCTCAACTACGTGAGACACTGAGTACTACAATGTAACTCCTTAAAGTAATAGCTACTTTATGGGTATAGGCAGAAAGAATCAAAAAAGCAACTAGACATCCAAGTCTTCATCACAAACCGTATATGCCCGAACAAGTCATCTTCGTTGAGGAGGTAGAAAGAACCGGAGATAAAATAAGTACACTCCTCGTGAAATACTACTTCAATCCCAAATAAGTACCATCGTACAAAAACTCGTAGTCATAAAAATTTAATAAAAGCCATTATCAATGAAAGTGAATTTTGATAAGGATCGTTTTTAGTGTAATGTATTATGTTTGTTGTGTTGTTGTTCGTGATTTTTGTTGTGATTGTTAACGGACATCGGGCTTAATAGATTAACATAAGCACGGCCCGTCCACGTAATAAAACCCGGTCACTTATACTTTACTGGACAAGATGTTGTTTTAATACCCGACTTAATCTAATAACATTACATAAACCTATAGAATTAACCATTTCCTTAAACCAGGCCTTATGTAATAAATTCGGCCCACTTTAGAGGCAACGCAGCCTAAGATTTGTTTGATTAAGTGATAAAGTCTTTGAAATAAACGGGATTTTACAATTCTTGATGAAACCGAGAAATTAAGTTTATATTTTACGGGATTTTACAAATCAAAGAAAAAACCGTATAAATCACCTAATGAGAATTGTATAATTCACCCAAGAGAAATGTATAAATCACCTAAGCAAAGTGTATAATTCACCCAAGCAAAAGCGTATAAATCACATGTGCGTATAAATCGCATGTGCCTATAAATCGCCTGTGCATATAAATCACCTGACCAACGTATAACTCGCCTAACCAACGTATAAATCGCCTGACCAAGCGTATAAATCGCCTGACCAACGAATAAATCGCTTGACCAACATATAAATCGCTTGACCAACGTATAAATCACCTGACCAACGTATAAATCGCCTGACCAAGCGTATAAATTGCCTGACCAATGTATAAATCGCCTGACCAACGTATAAATCGCATGACGAACATATGAATCGCCTGATAAACGTATAACTCGCCTGACCAACGTATAAATCGCCTGACCAAGCGTATAAATCGCCTAACCAAGCGTATAAATCGCCCAAAAATGTTCGAAACTCAAAAATCAAAAATCAACAAAAGACATATTTTTGATGTTTTTACTCGATTTTTCTTGCATAACTAAGTATACTAAAGCTAGGAGGACCTTAAAAATCCAAATTTTAATGTTTTTAAGACGAAAAATTTGAAATCAAGATTTTAGTACAAAACCCCCCTTTTTGAACCATAAACCTTAAAAAGATTAACCTTTTGATGTCTTTTCACGGTTTTTCTTGTACAAGTAGCCTTTACAATGATCAAATAACAAGAAAGTTGCAAGATTTTTGGTTTTTGAACATACAAAAGTGAAACCCACTTTTGTGTAAGGTTTGAACCAAATGAAAACACAAAACAACAAACACAAATACAAAAACACCCTCGGTTAGCTCTTGATACCACTTGTAGCGTGATACAAAACTACCTATTCGGGGGGTCTTGGTTGATCAAACCATAGAAGATGAACCATGGTTGTAGTGAGAGAAAGTAGAGAGAGAAAAGGAATGAACTATGTATTTTATTAAGAAAAGAGAAGTTTACACAATGATTCAACCAACCCCTCATGGAGAGTCATGAGGTGTATTTATAGCCTAATACAAAGCTATCTATACCATATATACAATAATAGTCCATACGTTTAGCAGTTGGTCTATAGCTAGTCCAATTCACGTGTAAGACGTCAGCTTTACAAAATAGTAAGGCCAACACTTCAATATGTTGAAAACTTATAGAGGGTTCAGTCAATTTAGATGTTAGATCATTATTATAAGTAATGGCAGGGAATTCATTCTCAAAATCTTTAAGGAAGTCTAAATCATCATAATGCCTGATTGTAGGCCCTGGTGATAAAGGCATATTGACTTTATCATTCTCATTCTCCGAATCTATTTTCAAATTATCAATAGAAATTATTTTATAAGAAAATGAATTTTCATCAAAAAATACCATGTAATCTTCATCGTCGGATTTGTCAAATGATATTCTAAAATCAATCTCATTCTCGTTAAGAGGACTTACCGTGGGTTCACATGAGAGTGATGCATCAGATGTATTATCAAAGACTGTAGCTGGGTATTCAGTTTCGAAGTTCGTGAGGCTATCGTCCTCTTCTTTACAATATTCCATCTTACCGTATGCGGCAGTCTGCCAATTAAATGTTCGACCATGACTTTGAGCCTTTTCTTCTTCGAGTTTGATGTATTCTTTCATAGTGATGTTTAGATTATCCATGATAAACCTAAGCTAGAAATCAGAAACAAAGAAACGGACTACAAAGCAGAGTACTTTTGAAAACAATTAAATAATGCTAGAATTTAAACATACAATTCACACAATTAAATTAAATACAAACAAAATTAAATTACACTAATTAAATTATTCTAAGCTAATGGTTAGAAATACTAATAAAATTAAAGGTTAAACTTTTTCACTCCCTGTCAACGGCACCAAAAACTTGATGTGTTGTCGTGTGTATAGTCAATTTATTGATTACCAAGTTTTAAATTTATATTTAACTGACTTATCCTAAAACAACACTTTAATGGGCAGTGTACCCAATCGGGTGCAGTTCCATGGTAAGTAGGGTGTTAAACACTAAGAGCGAGGTCGATAACCTTATATTCTATCAGTATTTTAATTAATCTAATTACTTACTTGTTAAACCTATGCTAAACCTAGTTCTAATGATAATGGGGGTTTTCAGCCTGAGAGACTGGCACAGGTTTTATGGTGATAATAATCAATTCTAAACATAATAAACATACAAGAAAACAATCAGAAGATAAAAGAGCGGTACAAGCCAAATGATAGAAAATTGTATTAGCCATATTAAATTCGATTAAATGCTGATTTATTTGTTTAGTGCAATGATTTCTTATCTCAAAGCGGTATATCATTCTTAAGACCTAGGCGGGACATCATCCTAAGACCTAGACATGTTGAATCCTGTCACAATTAACGTATCCGCATAAAGCATCCTTTTAGTTTAATTATAATCTATCTAGGGATTAAAACAATGGTTATCTTGTTAAACCCTAGCCCGTAAGGACTTTACCCACTTACTGTTTGATAGTATTTTATATACTGGTAGTTCACAATTCAAGTCTTTATCAATTAATTAAGAATATACCTGTTGAAACATACGGGTCACATGCCGGTCCAACTAAGCTCATAATTTAAAGACAAAGGTAGAACATTATTTGTGATCCTATTTGTCACACCCCATCAGTGGCGGAAACACAGGATGCGACGATACCGTTCCTTGCACAAGATACAAGATAATACACTTTACAATTTACAAAAAAAACTTGGGTTTACATAAATTTCACAAGTTAAGACATGACAATAAAATAAACAAAACCCATCTTGACCCAACCCCCCATAGGTTACATCTTTGCTCTTCCAACATCATTCATATACCTTTTGTTGGGAATTAAACTCGTACACTTAGTACTGCCAAGCCAAAGACTTACTACTGTTCAAGATTACAACTGTCAGTACTAACTAGTTAGTACTGCTAGAAGAAAGTTAGTACTGCCAGTACTAACTTAACACTGCTGAAGGAGTTAAGACTGCTGCATGAAGAGATAAAGACCTGCTGAAGAGATAAAGACATGTGATATGATTTGTATTAGTTTATTTTGTGTATATCTTATATTATTAGAAAGATTCGTATAAGATAAATATTTAGAAGATTTGTAGTTATCTTGTAAAGGACTCTTTGGTGTATAAAAGGAGATCCTAGGTTATGATGTTATATACACATTCATAGAGTTTTGATAGATAGCTTCAAGCTTCAAGGTTGTAAACCCTAGTACTACACAGAGTACTCGTATTATTCATAATAATAATATTAGAGCTTTTCAGTTATATCATTGTTCTTAAAGTTTAGTGTTTCATTAATATTCTTCTAAGTATTAAAGAGTAGATTCTGTATACTATTTAGTATTCACAAACTTTCTACCATAGTTGTTTTAGATTTATCCAAAGTAACTTTATCTTTACAAGCTAAAGAATAGATCTTAGATTGGGATCAACAAGTGGTATCAGAGCTTGTGTTCTGAAACTTTGATCTAGAAGAAACTAACAAGAAGATCTCTTTACTCACAAGGAAGAGATGGATCTAGAAACTGCCCACACCAATACTACTGCAAAGTTGCCCTTTCTCAAATAGGGTGAATATGATATGTGGAAAATAAGAATTGAGCAATACTTTCAAGTACAAGACTATGCTCTATAGGATGTCATAGAGAATAGAAACTCATTCAAACCAGCAGCTCAAACAACAACAAATGCTGATAATTTCCACACCTACATATAATACCGAAGTCAAGTAACTACTGATAAAAGCCTCAAAAGAGGAATGAATGGTGACGGCAAGAAGTATGTTACTTAATGGGCATTTTCCAATGAACATCAACTGACATTTAAAAAGAACAAGGATGCCACAGACTTTGTTATGCTGCTATAGCAAACAAGATTTGTTGGTAAGATACCACATAAAGAAGACTCAAAAGACTCTTTAAAACAAATGTAATGAAAATTTTAGAGCTCTAATACACAATAAGGAGTCTACTGACTTTAATTTTTAACAGGCTTCAAAGATTGTAATTCAAGCCTAGCGGCTATATTGGGTGAAAATATTTCACAAAAGATCACAAATTAATTTTTAAAGAAAGTCTTCCTTCTGAATGGAATACTCATAGTTTGTGGTCTGGAGGAATAAACATGATCTAGATAGAATGAGCTTTGATAATATCTACAACAATTTCAAGATTATTAAACAAGAAGTTAAAGGAACTGCAAACTCGAGCTCAAGCTCTAGTTCTCAAAACATAGCTTTTGTGTCATCTCCTAGTAGTACTGAATTGAAGTTAATACCTGCTTAAAATTAATAAAGCTAACACTAAAGAGCGAAGTCCTACTAGCACACCAACTTAGCACTGCTATTACTCAAGTTATACTGATTTTAGTACTAACTTAAGTTATGCCACTATTTATGCATTTTTGGCCAATCAACCAAACGGGTCTCAACTTGTTCATGAGGACCTTGAACAAATGCATGAAGATAACTTAGAAGAGATGGACTTGAAGTGGCAGTTAGCATTGCTGAGCATAAGGACAAGAAGGTTTTTACAGAAAACTGGTAGAAAGATCACTATCAATGGAAGTGACACAGCTGGATATGGCAAGAAGGTTTCAACTGTCACATGTTGGGACACTTTGCAAGGGAGTGCAGAGGACCTAGGAACCAAGATAGCAGGAACTGGAATCAAGACAGCTCAAGAAGGACTATAAATGTGGAAGAAACTTCTTCCAAAGCCATGTTGGCTATTGATGGAGCTGGTTTTCACTAGAACTTTATGGCAGATAAAGAAGTCCCTACATATATGGCTCTTATGGCTTTTTCAGACTTTGAGGTGGAAATGGGCATTACGCCTATGCAATAATGCCACTGGTCGCCATACTCAATTGATGACATTTCACTCCTCTAGAGCAGAGCTTTGACTATAACGTGCTTTACAAGAAACCTCAAGCATGCTGACTATTCTGACACCAATGATAGGGGTTCGCCTCAATCTTTCAGACCATCATCTCAGGATCTGACTTCTGGCGGTAACACTACTAAGCTCACTGTCAACTCTCAAACACACCGTCACTCACACCAATACTATAGGAGAAGAAGGCAACAGATAGTGACATTAGAAGCAAGAGAATGAATGCGGATGTAGTGTACTATATCTTCGTTCTACAGACTAGATCTGAGATCTGACTGATTACTATACACACACTAAGATAGTCGGAGATAAGGGGACTCCTACCCATCTGTGTGCATTGTCTCTCTATCTATTAGAATCTTTGACAGCGCGAATGAGAACACATCTAACACACACATCTTTAATAAAGAGAAAATTTGTGTGTAGGCGTGTTGCACTAACCCCTACACCACCAATACAACACCGATCTCTCATACGCACAACTTCAATAAATTTTCGATATGATCGCATTCACATAAGTTGATACACAACAACAAAACGACAGCCCACCCAAACCGCGCGTAGACACACGCCCTATAGGAGTAGTTAGTAGAAAAGTACAACTCACCAGCTTCATCACATTAGCGGGGGAGGCGCGGGGGGGTAGGATTAAGGTTTTTTACAAACCAAAGAGTGATTTTTCGATATATGGTTTTAGAGGAGTTCCAACAGCCTAGTTGAAGTATAAAGACCTTAGTGACTTAGTAAGAGTGTTATTGAGATTACTCTAACGAGGTTAGGGAATCTCTTGATTCCTCATTGGTTGAGGAGTTGGTGTCGAATGATAAGTTAGAGAAGAAAACTGTTTTTCCTAATGTTGCTAAGATAAATTTTGTTAGACCTCAACAACAAGAAAAACCAGTTAGGAAACTAGTTAAGCATGCTAAAATGTATAGGTCACAAACTCCTAGGGGAAACTAAAGAAACTGTAATAATCAGAAGTCCCAACAACTAGGAAGTGACTTTATGATGTACAATAAAGCTTGTTTTGTCTGTGGAAGTTTTGACCATGTGCAGGCTAACTGCAATTACCATCAAAGAGAGAGGATGGTATCTGTAAATAATTATACAAGGGTGAATTACAATTATTCTGATAAAAAGGTTCACCCCAGTGCTCACAGAAACATAGTTCCAAGAGCAGTTTTAATGAAAACTGGCCTAAGACCACTTAATACCTCTAGGCCATTTAATACTGCTCATCCCAAAACTATAGTTTATAGTTCTAGACCAATGTCACATTTTTCTAAATCAGCACAATCAACTGTAAAAAGGCCCTATCAAATGAGAACAACATTAACTAACAAAAATTTTAGCCAAAAACATAATACAACTAAGGGAAAATTTTATACTGCTAGGCCAAAAGCAGTTAACATTGCTAGACCAAATACAGCAGTCGTTAATGTTGTCAGGGCAAATCAGGTTAATGTTGTTAAGGCCTCAACATGTTGGGTTTGGAGACCTACCAAACTTAACAGTGCATCAATTACTTTCAAGAGACATAATTATATTGATGCACGAGGCAGATCCAAGTCAGTGATGGCTTGGGTCCCCAAAGGAAACTAATCTCCTTATTTTTTATGTGCAGGGTCATCCACAAAAAGAAGATCAAGTCTATGTTGACAGTGGATGCTCAAGGCACATGACATGCAACATGTCCTATCTCTCAAACTTTAAAGAATTTGATGGAGGATATGTTACATTTAGGGGAGGAGCCAAAGGAGGAAGAATTACTGGTAAAGGAACTCTTAAAACTGGTAAACTTGATTTTGAAGATGTGTACTTTATCAAGGTTTATAGTTTAACCTTTTTAGTATTTCACAGATGTGTGATAAAAAGAATAGTGTTCTTTTTACTGACATTGGATGTTTTGTTCTGTCTCCTAACTTTAAGTTAGCTGATGAAAGTCAGGTTTTACTTAAAGTTCCTAGAAAGAACAATATGTACAGTGTTGATATGAAGAATATTGTTCCTAAAGAGAGTTTAACTTGTCTTGTTGTAAAAGCCACACTTGATGAATCAATGCTATGGCATAGGAGGCTAGGTCATGTAAATTTTAAAACCATTAATAAACTTGTTAAGGAAAATCTTGTGAGAGGTTTACCTACAAAACATTTTAAAAATGACCAAACTTGTGTTTCTTGCCTTAAGGGAAAGCAACACAAAGCCTTATGTAAGTCTAAAATTCAAAACTTTATTACTCAGCCTTTATTTATGTTGCATATGTGCTTGTTTGGTCCAACTTTTATGAGCAGCTTAATGAATAAAAAATATTATCTAGTTGTCACTGATGATTATAGCAGATTTACTTGGGTTTTCTTTTTAGCATCTAAGGATGAGACTAGTGGCATTCTTAAGAGCTTTATAACTGAGATAGAAAATCTAGTTGATAAGAAAGTAAAGATAATCAGATGTGACAATGGAACAGAGTTCAAAAATAGAGTTATGAGTGAGTTTTGTGAAAAGAAAGGCATTAAGAGGGAATTTAGTGTAGCTAGAACTCCTCAGCAAAATGGTGTTGCTGAGAGGAGAAATAGGACACTAATTGAGGCTGCTAGAACCATGTTAGCTGACTCTAAGTTACCTACTACATTTTGGGCTGAAGCAGTTAATACTGCTTGCTATGTGCAGAATAGGGTATTAGTAGTTAAGCCTCATAACAAGACCCCTTATGAACTATTTAGAGGTAGAACACCTGCTCTAAGCTTCATGAGACCATTTGGGTGTCATGTTACCATTCTTAATACCTTAGATCATTTAGGCAAGTTTGATGGAAAGTCTAATGATGAATTATTTGTTGGATACTTATTGAATAGTAAGGCTTTTAGAGTATACAACATTAGAACTAGGAAAGTAGAAGAAAACTTGCATGTTAGGTTCTTGGAGGATAAGCCTATTATTGCAGGTGATGGACCAAAGTGGCTGTTTGACATTGATGTTCTAACAAAATCAATAAATTATGTACCAGTTGTTGCAGGTACAAATTCTAATGATTCTGTAGGTATAGAAGAAAGTGCTAGTATAGATCATTCTAGTGAGGAGACAGGATCTAGCCAAGACTACATTTTGATGCGACTATAGAAAGATGGTTTACTATTTGATTCTTCTTCAAATACTAGCAATGATGAACTACAACCTTCTAATGATGCTGGAAAGAATGATGATGAAGGTGGAATTGATGATCAAGAAAGGACTGAAAATAGTGCTCAAGATGTTAATACTGTTGGGCCAAGTATTAATACTGCCATTACAAATTTTAATACTGTCTAACAGTTCCTACTGCTCCACTTGAATCCACATATGCTGATTTCTTTGGTGATGAATTAGAATTAGATTTGAGCAACATTTCTACCACATATCCAGTTCCTTCTACTCTAAATACAAGAATCCATAAAGATCATTCACTTGATCATGTGATTGGTGATGTGCAGTCTGGTGTACAAACAAGGAGAATGATAAATGAACAAGGGTTTATTAGTGATGTTTATGAAGGGAAAACTCATGAAGACCTTCAAAATTGTCTGTTTGCTTGTTTTCTATCACAAGTAGAACCCAAGAAGGTGATTCAAACTTTGGCAGATCCAAGCTGGATAGAAGCAATGCAGGATGAGCTTCTACAGTTTAAATTATAGAAGGTTTAGACTTTGGTTGATTTACCATATGGCAAGAGGGCCATTGGAACAAAATAAGTCTACAGGAACAAGAAAGATGAGAGAGGTATTGTGATTAGAAACTAGGCAAGGCAGGTTGCACAGTGTTACACTCAAGAAGAAGGAATAGATTATGATGAGGTTTTTGCTCCAGTTGCTAGGATTGAAGCAATTAGGCTGTTCTTAGCCTATGCCTCATTCAAAGATTTTGTTGTGTACCAGATGGATGTGAAGAGTGCATTTCTGTATGGAAAAATTAAAGAAGAAGTTTATGTCTGTCAACCTCTAGGATTTGAAGATCCAGGGTTCCTTGACAAAGTTTACAAGGTAGAAAAGGCATTATATGGTCTACATCAAGCTCCTAGAGCCTGGTATGAGACTCTATCTACCTATTTATTGGACAATGGATTTTAGAGAGGTCAGATTGATAAGACTTTGTTTATTAAAAGAATCAAAAGTGATATTCTACTAGTTCAAGTATATGTTGATGATATCATTTTTGGATCTACTAAGAAGGAGTTATGCACTGATTTTGAGAAGTTGATGCACAAGAAATTCTAGATGAGTTCTATGGGTGAACTCACTTTCTTCTTAGGACTTCAAGTGACACAAAAAGATGATGGGATTTTCATCAGTCAAGACAAGTATGTGGATGAAATCTTGAAGAAGTTTGGTTTTTCAACTGTGAAGACAGCAAGTACACCTATGGAGACTTCAAAGCCTTTGATGTAGGATGAAAATGTTGAAGATGTTGATATTCACTTATATAGATCAATGATTGGCTCATTGATGTATTTAACATCTTTAAGGCCTGATATAATGTTTGCTGTATGTGCTTGTGCAAGATTCCAAGTCACACCTAAAGTTTCACATCTTTATGCTGTGAAAAGAATCTTTAGATACTTGAAAGCTCAACCTAAATCGGGCCTTAGGTATCCTAAGGACTCACCATTTGATTTGGAAGCTTATACTAAGAGTGACTATGCTGGTGCAAGTTTAGATAGGAAATCCACAACAGGAGGTTGTTAATTTCTTGGAAGCAGATTGATTTCATGGCAATGCAAGAAGCAAACTGTAGTTGCCAACTCTACTACTGAAGCAGAATATGTGGCTGTTGCTAGTTGCTATAGACAAGTACTCTGGATTCAAAATCAAATACTGGATTATGGATATAATTTCATGAATACCAAGATTTTCATTGACAATGAAAGCACCATCTACATAGTTAAGAATCTAGTGTTTCACTCAAATACTAAGCACATTGAGATTAGATATCATTTTATCAGAGATTCCAATGAGAAAAGACATATTCATATGATCAAGATTTACACAGATTAGAATGTTGCAGATTTGCTCACAAAAGCATTTGATGTTGGCAGATTTCAATATCTAATTGCAAGTATAGGAATGCTTAACCTCTAAAGTATTGATTGAGGGGAGGTTAATTGTGTTAATATACAGCGGATTATGCATAAATAATGCTTGAAATGGAATGGAACAGCAGCTAATGATGATATTCAAGTTAGTGTTGTTGGCCTAACTTACTACTGGTAAGTATAATTAGTATTGCTGTTATAATTAATAATGTGAGCATTGAGAGAAAACAAAAACAGACAGAGAGAATTGTAAGCAAAAAGAATTAAGAGAAATCAAAAACAGACAAAGAGAATTGTAAGTAAAAAGAAATGAGAGAAATTATTGAGAATAAAAATAGAAAGAGAGATGTGTGAAAATAAAAACAGATAGAGTGAATTGGTGAGTAAAAGAACTAAGAGAAATAGTGAGCTAAAAAGTAGAAAGAGAGATGTGTGAACCAAAAATAGAAAGAGTAACTTTGTGAGCTAAAAGAATTAAGAGAATTGGTGAGCATGAAAAACAGAAAGAGAGATGTGTGACATAAAAAATAGATAGAGTGATTCAGTGAGAAAAAGAATTGCGAGATATAGTGAGCATAAAAACAAAAAGAGAGCTTGTGAGAATTAAAATTGATGATGGAAATGCTTTTTGGAATGAAATTGAAGTTAATGCTGGTGACTCAAAGTTAATACTGTTAGGCATAAACTTACTACTGCTGGTTAAGTTAATGCTGTCAGGCATAACTTACTACCGTTGGGCTACTATTGGGTCAGCTAATGCTGTTAGGCTTAACTTAGTACTGCCAGTTTAAGTTAATGTTGTTGAGGATGATTTCATAAATACTTGTATTAAGGGTTTCAATCACTCATTCGATCGATTTTACACTTTGATTCTCTCTAATCATAAACTCTAACTTAGTTTTATTATTCATCATCAAAACCCAACACAATGTCGAACCTAAAGTTTGCTGAAACTTACAATTTGGTTACTCTTTTGGAGAAACCCGAAGAAAGTGATAGGTTTGAAGGAATTATTGATTTTTTAAATGCAAGTTCTATCAGATATGCGCTAACGGTGAATCCCACCATCTATACTTCATGCATTAAGCACTTCTGGGCTATTGCTAAGGCAAAAACTGTCAATGGGGAAGTGTAGATACAAGCCCTAGTAGATGGGAAGAAGGTGATCGTCACTGAGACAAGTGTGAGAAGAGGTCTTCAATTAAAAGATGATGAATGTACTAAATGTCTTCTAAATGCGACATTTTTTGAACAGCTGACACTCATAGGGTATGAAAATCTTACACAAAAACTTACATTCTATAAAGCATTCTTTTCACCTTAGTGGAAATTTCTTATCCATATAATTTTGCAATGCCTTAGTGCTAAGACTACTGCTTAGAACGAATTTTGTAGCACTATGGCCTTAGCTATCATCTGTCTTGCCACAAACCAAAAATTCAACTTTTCCAAGTACATTTTTGATAATATGGTGAAGAACTTGGAGGGTGGGGTTAAATTTCTAATGTATCCAAGATTTGTGTAAGTGTTCCTGGATAAACAAGTTATGACCAAACATAAAGAAATTTATGTTACACCTTCTCACACTAATAAGGTCTTTGCTAATATGAAGAGAGAAGGAAAAGGTTTTTCTAGGAGAGTTACCCCTTTATTTTAAACTATGATGGTTCAAGCTCCTGAAGAATTAGGTGAGGGTTCAGAAATACCAACTGATCCTTAACACACACCCACTATTATTCAACCATCTACATCACAACCTCAGAAGAAACAACCAAGGAGGAAACAAAGGAAAGACACTGAGGTTTCTCAACCCAGTGGTCCTACAAAGCCTATCACTGATGAGGCTGCCAATGAGAAGCATGTACCTACACATTCCAATGATCTACTACTTAGTGGTGAGGATAGACTGAAACTAAATAAATTGATAGAACTTTGTACCAACTTGTCACAAAGAGTTCTTGACTTGGAGAACACAAAGACCTCTCAAGCTGCAAAGATTACTAAATTAAAGGAGAGGGTCAAGAAGCTAGAAAGGAGAAATAAGTCAAGAACTTCACGGCTTAAAAGGTTAAGGAAGGTTGGTAGATCTGTACAAGTAGTTTCCTTTGAAGATGAAGGTTTAGGTGCTCAGGAGGATGCATCTAAACAGGGGAGGAAAATTGCTGATCTTGATGCTAATATAGAGGTTACTTTGGTTGATGAGGCATAGGGGAGGAATGATGATAACCTAATGTTTGATATAGGAGTTTTTGATGAGTAGGAAGTTGAGGTTGAAATGGTAATTAGTACTGCTGAAGTTACTACTGTCAGTGCTACAACAACTACAATTGTTGTTACAAGACCCAAGGGTAGAGGAGTTGCAGTTCAAGAGCCAAGTGAATGTACAAAAACAACATCACCTTCACAACTATCACAACTTCCACAGGTTAAAGACAAAGGCAAGGAAAAGATGATAGAACCTGAGAAGCCTTTGAAAAAGAAAGATCAAATTTTGATTGATGAAGAAATTGCTCAAAAACTTCAAGCTTAATTAAATGCTGAATTGGAAGAAGAAGAGAAGCTTGCAAAACAAAGAGAAGAAGATGCAAACATTGTTGAATGGGATAATGTTCAAGGTATGATGGATGCAGATTATGATCTAGCAGGAAGAGTTGAATGTTGAAGAAAAGTTAAAGCTGTTTGTAGAGCACATAGATAAAAGAAAGAAACATTTTGCAAGACTTAGAGCAGAAGAGCAGAGAAGAAAACCACCAACCAAAGCTCAAAAGAGAAATCAAATGTGTACCTATTTGAAGAATATGGCTAGATTCACTCACAGTCAGTTGAAGAACAAAAGCTTTGATGAAGTTCAGAAGGCTTTTGACAAGACCATAAGTTGGATAGACTCATTTGTATCTATGGATTCTAAAGTGGTGAAATGAGGTAAAGAGAAAGATGAAGGCAGTGTAACAAGAGCAGAAGAAAGCAGTTCTAAAAGAGCAGGCACATAGCTAGAACAAGAAAGAATTAAGAATCAAAAGATAGATGATGATCAAGAAGAAGCTGAGATGAAGCATATGGAGATTGTTGTTGATGAAGAAGAAATAGCAGTTGATGCAATACCATTAGCAACTAAGCCCCTAATCATTATTTACTAGAAAATTATCAAAGAAAGAAAGATTAGATACTTTCAAGTCATAAGAGATGATGGAAGTTCAAGGAGGTACCCATCAAAGATTAAGATGCTTTAGAACATTAACAGAGAAGACTTTGAAACCCTCTAGAAGTTGGTTAAAGCTAAACATGGAAATACAAGGCCAAAGGAGGCATATGAAGGAGTGTTATAGGGTGATCTGAAAGTGATGTTTAAACCAGATATAGAAAGTGAAGTATGGAGGAATCTACAAGGACACAAAGTGACAGTTTGGAAGCTATTTTCTTCAAGTGGAGTACATTTTGTGAGATTTCAGAATCTGCATATATTTATGCTGGTAGATAAAAAGTATCCTTTTACACCTGCAACAATCACAGAAATGCTCAACAAGAAGCTTCAAGTTGACCATTGGAATGAAATGTGTTATCAGCTTCTTAGGCTCATGACTAAACTGGTCAAGAATCCTGGAAGTGTTTGAATGCATCCTCCTGGTGATGGTGAAGACTTTTAATGAAGAAACTTGATATTCAGAAGAATAATATCAAGTTTAGGGGAGGATTGTTAGGATTAAAAGCTTCTTGATGATGTTTGGAAGTAATTACTGCTAAGGTTAGAGTTACTACTGCAAGTATATATTACTACTGCTAATGGAAGTTAAGACTGCTCAGAGACTTAGAAGAAAAACTACTAAGTAGTTAATACTGCTAGTATACAAGTTACTACTATTAGTGTAAGTTAGTACTACTAGTATATGTTAGTACTACTTGAGTAAGTTACTGTCACACCCCGTAAATTTCAGGTCATTATTTTAAACTTTTCCGTTTACTATTTTGACTGATATAGCTTACGTGTTAAATTGCCGTGAAACTGTGAAGTTGACCCGCGTAAAATCTGAAAAACGTCATCGGAAGCGTTCCGACTTTGGACTTTGATAAGTCTACTTGTTAAATGAAATATTTTATCATTCTAAAGTGTTACGTGGGTTGCGTACACTCTTGTTTATAATTGTTACAATTATCGTGTACGTTTTACATTTTTCGCGTTTTGATCAAACGAAACCTCAAAAATCCACCAACTTTGCATATAAGCTAAAAACATCAACCACTATTTAATCTTAAGTCAAAATTTCGAAATTTTATGTCCCACTTCTCATCAAATTCTCGGTACAACTTGGAATTAATTCACAAAGCATCTTTTGAAAGAAAACAAAATGCCAAGCCATGTGCGTGTGTAAGATTGTACTCCTATGTCACTGTTTTCATTTCCTAATATAGTTTCACCACCTTTTCACTTCAAGTATGATATCTTACTTATTTCATGCATGGAGCCATGTGATGTATAAGATTATACATCATGATCATATGTAATCTACTCATGTAATTCAAATGATAGAGCCATAGTACACATGAAAGCATTATACACCCTATTTTGGCTCATGTTCAGCCGACCCAACTCACCCACCCCTTAAGTGTGTGTTGGTTCTTTTACTTGGACCCATGACTCTTGCAAACCCTAATGAACATCCTATAAATACTACCACATCTCAAGACTTAGGGTTCACTTTCATTTGCTAGCCTCAACAAAAAAAAAAATCTCATCTTCCTTTTTCTCTTATCTTGCTCACGGCAAACAAGCATCCCTTATAACCTCCATATTTGTTTCCATTTTGATCAAGATCCAAGTGTTCAAGAGTGTTCTTGGGTATTATTTGAGGTGATTACAAGACTTATAAAAGTTTATAAGTTAGTGTTGTGTTATACTTTGGAGTTTTACTCAAGATTCATCACCTTTCTCAAGCTCCTTGTCTTTCATCTCTGTTCTCCATCTTTTGTAAGCAAACCCTAACCTCATCTATGTTCTTGTGTGTTGATGTTAAAGCTATGTTTAAACCTTAAAGATCCATGTGCATGTGCTGTTTTTGCAAAAGAAAAAGGAAACATCAGCTTGTCATTTCTTTCTTGCATAAAACGTGAAACATTATTTTGATAACCTTATGTTTGTGTTTATATTAAGTTAATGGTGAGATGAGTGTTGAAATGAGTGTTGCAACAATAGATCTAGGGTACGAGGTTGTTAATATGTTGGTAAGTAAAGTTTTATTGTTGACTTGGTAGAGATTTGGAAATATTAGGCACTTTTGTAGAAGTTGTGGTTAATATTTGGAAGCATACTTCAAAAACATGCTTGCTGTCCCGAAACTAAACAGTAGCAAAGGGTGGTTTAAAAACGTTTTGGGATGTTAAGGGCTTAAGATTATGAAAATATATGATTCCCCGGTCGTTTCGATATAAAATGGGCCAAAATTCGTTGGATAACGAATGAGATATGACGATTTTAAAATGCAAACTTTTTCGACAGAATCTGTCAAATACGAACTTGCTGTTGGGACTTTGAAATGAGGTTAACGGACACTTAAAAATGTTTTCATGAGTTGGGAAAGTAGTATTTAGATACCTTGTTTCGTGTAGTTAGGTTTTCATATATTAAACTCTAAAAGTGAGCGTAAAATGACCGAGTCATAGCGAAATGAAATTAGAAACATTTTCGGAAAACATAAAAATGACCAAAGCTGTTAGGAATTTAAAAAGGGCTTTACGAGCACTTTCGGGTTTATTTGGGTATTTAAAACCTTAGAGAAACATATAGAAATCTTAAGATATTAATAAGAGACATTATCTTCACTCTCGGGACATGCAGCTTGTGTTTTCTTTGTGAGAGACTTCCATGGTGTTTTAGTTGTGTGAGGGACTTGATAAAAGTAATCTCAGCCATTCAATCTTCTTGTGCTTCTTTTTGAGTCATCTAAGCCATCGAAATCACTTGGAAATGGTGAAGGATTGCCAACATGGCAATTATAAAGCTGGGGGGAGATAGTGGAGGAGGGGGAAATGTCTTACCCAAGGGGTTGTAGAGGTTGCAGGGTAAAAGGGTGGAAAGACACCCGTGATTTGTATTTGGGCTTTGTTAGGCGGGAAAAATGGTTTTGGGGAAGTTGGCAGCTTTGGCCCCTCATCTCATATAACTTTATTGTAAACTTTGCCCTTTTATGATACAACTTTAGGGGTTTGGCAGAACTGGCCCCTAAAGTTATACTTCACCCGGTATGCAATTTCAGCCCTTGTCTTTTATTCTCGTAATACAACTTGAGGTTTGGCAATTTTAGTCCCTTAAGTTGTATTTTCTTTACTTGGTTGACTTTTGACTTTGTCGGGGTTGACTTTCTTGTTGACCTTTTAACTTTGGCTTCGATTTGACTTTGTTTTTTTTCATTCCGTGCTCGGTTTTGTCCGTTTGGCTTTCTTTTTGTCCTTTTCTTGAATATCCGTTTCCTGCACAATACAAATGCAAAACATACAAATACAATGTATTTTTGGTACGTTTTTAGTCATTTAAGTCCGTTTTTAATGGAAAATGGTATGTGTAATTAAGCACATACCAAAATCCCCCATACTAAGGTATTGCCGTGTCCTCACGCAATGTTATGAAGTAAACACTCAAGAAACCAAGAATCTTAATCCCCCTCGACTAATAACCTCGAAAAGTAGCTAAGTGTTCGTCAAGGGGAACTAAAGAATCAATAGCTTCGACAAGTCCCGTTTTCACCATTTTTTATATGTACACTAACTATCCCTAATATTTTTGGATTTTCCTTTTTCTTTTCTTAACTACCTGTTTGACTTCCTTTATTTTATCAACATTGGGATCATAGAATGAGAAGCGCCCATAGAATAATCTACGGATGTCCTGACGGATAAATTCATCGTCCCCGATTTTTCACTAGTTCCAAACCAAGCAATTAAACAAGATCATTTGTCAATATAAGTCTAAATGTTAAGCACTCATACTTATGACTTGTGAACTTTTAACTCCCAACATGGATATATGATTTAAATGTGTGTACTCATTTCAACTCAACCATAGATCAACTTATTTGACAATTTTAGTAAGTAGTAGAGTTTATGCGGCTATAACGATATTTCTGAAGAATCTTGGAAAAGCTATATCACCCACCAACTGTCAGATTCTCGATAGTGTCCCAGCCGAGTTCGACTTTGGTTATCAGGTTGTGACCGCCACAGGAGAACTGTTCGCAATGGATTATAGCGGGATACTCCACCCCTTTTAGGCCGTATTTCTTTAGATTTACCGTTTAATTAAATCAAATACTTCTGTCAAAGCACGCAAACATCAAAAATTTAATGATCTTAATGGTGCGATTATTCCATGTAACGACCTTTCTTCTCGAAACGTCCCAGCCTCATCAGCTAAGTGCCCAGGTTTTTGACACCCCACGGAGAATACTTAATCGAAATAATCTACCGACGGCAACCAACAACTTTTAAAGTCTTAAAGCAAGTTATTCTTAGTTCAAAATTATACTTGAGTTTAGAAAAAGAAATCTTAACCATTAAATTTCCATTTATTGCTATATACTATACTACCGTCATCATTTACATGACTACAACATCGGCCACGCCTCCGACAAGATGTAGTGACTTAGTCTGACGATGGTTTCTTATTGATAATACTTACGAATGCACTTTGGCATTTATTATCTCACTATGGACCTTGTTTTGAAGACTGCAACATCGGTTGTGAGCCGGCAAGATGCAGTAAACCTTTATCAGCCCACAGTTTATATTATTTTATTTATTTATTTATTTTTTCATCAATTTTTTTTTGACTTATTTTTCGTTATAGAGAAAATTTCGTTTTTAGAAACTCAAGTATAAAGCTGAACTAAGATAAATATTTTCGTTTCCGAAAGAGCTTCTTTTTAGAAAATGTTGGTTTAAAGTTAAAGCAGAATTGAGCACGTTTATTAGTCAGGTTAAGAGCTTCTGGGAGAAAAAATGACAAGTTATACTTATAAGCTTTTAAGATTTCCAAATAATCCTTGCTTAGCATCCTACTTGTAAACAACACTATCATTTCTCGTTCTTTGCAAATTTAAAATCCTTAGTAAAAGGATCCGCGAATGCTTAGCCTAATAAACTTTCGTTTATTAAATGGTTAAGGGACAAAGCTAGGGCTCAACACGCCCGATCTAGTCAAAATTTATTCTTATTCTACCCATTGGGGACGTCAAAACTGTGACAAAACACTTATTTTATTTAAATTTTTTCATTTTTTTTTTGGTATTTTTGCAAAAATTTTGGTGATAAAAAACGGGATTACGTGACAACAACGACTGCAGGCAACAATCAAATCGAAGATCCCCCCATACTAGAACTAAACATCGTCCCTGATGTTTTAAAGGGTCTCTACGTAAATCTAAGACCGTTTATAAAGTGTGCCAAAAGATAAAATGTTAGTCGATTAGATTAGGATATTAGATTCCCAAAATGAAGCTGAGGATGTGAAACTCTTGTGGATGAAGGGTAAAACTGCGAGCACGAGAGTCTTCACAATCCGGGAAATCCTGGACATACAACACAAAACACACAAAACACGGGTAATGGAAGAGGTAAGCCTCCTCACACAAAAACACTTATTCATTACTACATAATACTACTACTGATAAGCATGGGGTGCCTCCCACGAAGCGCTTGTTTAAGGTCGCTATGCTTGACCCGTCCCTGAATTTATTGGTCCATGGGGAACGTCTGGAGATCCGGGACTACCAATTGTGGTACGTCCCCTCCAAAGTAGTGCTTCAAACGATGACCATTCACTTTGAAATTTGGCCTGGAGTTTTGGGATAACTCGACAGTGCCATATGGAAAAACTTGGGTTACAATGAATGGTCCACTCCAGCGGGTCTTAAGCTTGCCCGAGAAAATCTTCAATCTAGAGTTAAAGAGGAGGACTCGATCACCGACGTTGAAAACGCGATTTTTGATCTTGGAGTCATGGATTCTCTTTGTTTTCTCTTTATAGATCAAAGAGTTTTCATAGGCATGATCACGAAGTTCATTAAGTTCATTGAGTTGAACTTTTCTGTGATCACCCGTAGTTTTGATATCAAAGTTTGTATGCTTAAGGGCCCAGTAAGCTTTGTGCTCCAACTCAACCGGTAGATGACATGCCTTTCCATATACAAGCTTGTACGGAGTGCACCCGATGGGTGTTTTGTAAGCTGTACGGAAGGCCCAGAGAGCGTCATCTAGTTTATCCGACCAAGAGGCACGGTTTTCGCCTACGGTCCTTTCAAGAATTCTTTTCAAACCACGATTGGATACCTCAACCTGCCCACTTGTTTGTGGGTAATATGCGGTGGAGAGACGATGAGTGACTCCATATTAAAGCATGACCTTTGCGAATTGGTCATTGCAAAAATAGGTTCCGCGATCACTTATGATTGCATGAGGGGCATCGAATCCGGCGAAGAGAGATTTGAGAAATTTGCAAACAACTCGGGCATCGTTGGTGGGGAGCGGTTTTGCTTCAACCCATTTTGACAAGTAATCGACGGCCACGAGGATATATTTGTTCCCTCTTGACGATGGGAACGGCCCCATGAAGTCAATACCCCAAACGTCAAAGATTTCATAAACTTGGATGGAATTTTGAGGCATCTTATCACGTTGTGAAATTTTTCCTTAACGATGGCATGAGTCGTAGTTTTTAACCAACTCGTGGGCATCTTTGTAAATCGTGGGCCAGAAGAAACCGGCATCAAAGACCTTTTTGGCAGTGAGATTTGCACCATGATGTCCCCCCGTGGGTCCATTATGGCAAGCTTCGAGGATGTCGAGAGATTCCTTGCCGTGCACACACCGCCGGATCACTTGATCCGCACATATCTTAAACAAGAAGGGGTCGTCCCAAAAGTAGTGTTTGACGTCTTTGAAAAATTTCCTTTTCTGTTGAGACGACATCCCTTTGATCACAAAATTTCCTGCATGGTAGTTTGCAAAATCGGCAAACCACAGGGCATTATCATCACCACGAAAGGTAACCATCCCAAGTGTCTCAAGAGGACATGTTTCTGTAATTTTCTTTTTCTCGAGCTCACTTTGATAGGGATTTTCAAGTCTAGAAAGGTGGTCGGCGGCGAGATTTTCTGATCCTTTTTTATCACGGATAACGACATCAAATTCTTGGAGCAACAAAATCCACCGGAGCAATCTTGGCTTAGCATCCTGCTTAGCGAGTAGATAATTGAGAGCTGAATGGTCCGTATACAATATGCTTTTAGACAAGACAAGATATGGCCGGAATTTCTCGAAAGCATACACTACGGTAAGTAATTCTTTTTCTGTTGTAGTGTAATGTGCTTGAGCCTCGGTCATGGTTTTGCTTGCATAGTGTATCGGCTAGAAGTGTTTGGTCTTACGTTGCCCTAGGACTGCTCCAACAGCAAAATCACTTGCATCACACATGATTTCAAAGGGAAAGTCCCAATCGGGGGCAACTAGAATTGGAGCCTGGGTTAACTTTATCTTAAGGGTCTCAAATGCTTCAATGCATTCTTAGAGGTTTCAAAATGCTTCGATGCATTCCTTCGAGAGAGATAACTGAGTTTCTTTTTCAAGGAGGTGGGTCAAAGGCCGAGCGATTTTTGAAAAATCCTGAATAAATTGTCGGTAGAATCCGGCGTGACCGAGAAAACTGCGAATACCCTTCACGGTAGTGGGATGATGCAATTTTGCAATGACATCAAACTTTTGATTTATCAACCTTAAAACCCAGACTTAGAAATCCTTATGGCCAAGGGACTATTCCATCCGTGACCATAAAGTGGCATTTTTCCAATTTAGCACAAGATTGGTGTCCTCCACACCTTTGGGCATTTTGTCTTAAATGGTAATATGCATGAGGAGAAAGAATCACCGAAAACCGAGAAATCATCCATGAAGACTTCCATGGTTTTCTCAATCATATCGTGAAAGATTGCAACCATACACCTTTGGAACGTGCCCGGTGCATTGCATAACCCAAAAGGCATGCGACGATAGGCAAATGTCCCGTAAGGGCAGGTGAAGGTAGTTTACTCTTAGAACAAGGAGGTCAATTGGAGTCTGTAAAGTATCCGAGAATCCTCAAAAAGCAATAGTACTCATTTCTGGCTAATCTTTCAAGCATCTGATCCATAAATGGCAACGGGAAATGGTCTTTACGAGGTGTATCATGATTATTCGGTAATCGATGCAAACTCCCATTCCTGTAACCAACCTAGTGGGTATTACACTTATCTTTCCCTATTCTCATTTTTCACCACGGTTATTGCCTCCCTTTCCTTGGGACACAATGAACCTCTTACCCAGGACTTCAAGATAGGGTAAATCAACCCGGCATCAAGAAGTTTGATAACTTCTTGCTTAATAACCTCATGGATTTTGGGGTTAACTCTTCTTTGATGTTGAACTACGAGTTTGAAATTTTCCTCCATCAAAATCTTATGGGTACAAAATCGTGGATCTATCCCCTTAATATCAGAAATCTTCCAAGCTATGGCATGTTTGTGTGACTTAAGAACCTTGATCAGGGCGTTTTTATCCTCATCTTTTAAGTTTCTATAAGCGATTATGACGGGTAATTTGTCATCACCCTCCAAAAATGCATACTCAAGATAGGATGGTAAGTCTTTGAGTTCAAGGTCGGGAGGATCTTCACATGAAGATTTAATCTTTTTAGGCACATTAATTTCACAAACTGGTGACGGAGGGAGATTTGGGTCACTATTGATCACACTTAACAATTCCTCAAGGTAAACAGTATCTCCCTCAGAATCATAGATGCCGTCAACACCTGGTTGATGTAATCACATGTTCAAGAAATTCATCGATCTTCGCTTTCCATTAGAAAATCACTTCCTCCGAAGGATTGAAAGATGGAGAGCAGAGAATCGATCATAAAAAGAGTTCGAAGTAAAAGTGGGATTGCCACTTCGAAATTACAAGTACTTCTTGAACATAATACCTTCACAAGCAATGTAAATAACAACGACTCGGTTCAACCCGTTTCAAAGATATTGGTAGGTAAAAGGCATAGTATCACCAACTTTGAAAGGATCACACGGATGGTCATCATGTCTAAGTATATTTGTTCTCAGGAACGTCTATTAAGGCACGTGCCGTCCTCAAGAAAGGTCTTCCTAAGATGAGGGGAACCCGAGGATCGGCAACGTAATCAACGACCACAAAATCGGCAGGAAAGAAGAACGTTCCAACTTTCACGAAAACATCCTCGGCGATGCCGGTTGGAGTAGAAATCGTTCGGTCAGGAAAGTCGGACAAGTCAAGTATCATTCAGTTTGTGGTCAAAGGCTGGAACTTAGTTTCTTTCACATGGAGAGAGGCATTAGGTTGATGCTTCACCTAGATCGCTCCAAGGCTAAACATTCATTCATCATCCGAAAGTCACAACGGTATAAGAAATCTACCGGGTCTCCAGTTTCTCAAGGAAACTTTTTTAGGATAACAGCCGAGCAAATTCTCGTTTTACCCGGTTTCTTTGTCAACGTTAATTATTTTATCTTGTCATTGGGAGCTTTTCTAAAACATTGTATAAATTTTAGGCATGTGCAGGAGAGCATCCGCGAAAAAACCCTTTTTTTTAGCACTAAATGTGAGATTCGAAAAATCTCTATAAATTTCGAAGCTAGAAGATCGTCTTTTTCACGAAGCTTCTCTTTGTGCCCTTTGAAGGTATAAGGCAATGTTTGGTTTAAATCTTTGAACAACGGCGGCCTCAGCCATTTGGGTCATTAGTTTGGAACCACGAAGGTTGGATGTTTATCGGTGCTTAGTTGCACGTATCCTTTGGTCACCTCGGGTTCATTTTCCTTCTCTTTAGGAGGAGAAAAAATTGAGGTCCATCAAAGGGAAACACCGCTTCGGGTAGTGATTGCTTTCACATCACCTTTCGGTTAGCAATGAGTGTTGCATGAAGAGAACCCGAGCCCCGAAGTAGAAGCGGTAATACTATTCACAATTTGTGATCAAGTCCGTTATATTTGCCATTTGATTTTGCATATTTTGCATAACCGTGTCATTAGCTTTGACGTAGTTATCAAAATCAGGCTTAGAAACACCTGGTGCTGGTGGAACTGGAGCTTGGTAAGCTAGAGCTTGAAAAGTCTGGGGTTGATTAATTTGGGGTTGGTAAACTTGTCCTTGATTGAAATTATTACCCCGATTTTGGTTAAAATTGTTCCCCCGAATGTGGTTGGAAAATTGATTCCCCGATTTTGGTTGTTATGTATGGTTTAAGCATTTGTTGTAAAACCGGGAGTCAAATTTGTAGGCAACCATCTAAGGTCAGTAATTGGCATTCCCTGGTTGTAGTTAACTACGGCCTTGTGACTCGTATTCTTGGATATTGTCACGATAGAAATGTTTCCATCGTTGGCTGGAACAATTTTGGTACGAATGACCCCCCCCCCCCCCCCGCAAGTACACAACTTAGCTCACTCTTTACAAGAGCGGGAGCTGAAGTTTGGGTTTTTTCTATCGAAATCATGCTCTAACATATCCTTTTCAGCTCAGCAACATCGATGAAACTGCTGGGGTGGACGAGCCTCGTACTCACGTTTGGAAACAATGGCCTTGCTTCGTGATTTGAATACGAACTATTAGACTGCTCTCTCGTGATGATTTTAAGGCATTCTCAGAGCATTTTATCCAAAAGTTACCACCAGCACGGAGTTCAATGAATCTGATCATTCTAATTTGGGAATTATAGAATGTAATCGAGTTGATTGCAATTCGAAAACCCATGGTGCGGGCGATCCCCTAAGAAGATTCATTGAATCGGTCCCATGCTCTGTAAAAACGTTTCATCAAATTTTAGTGAAATCTCGTGATTTCATTTCGAATATTTGGTCCGTTTGAAGAAGGAGGTAAAATATGTTAATGAATTTGAACCAAGATTCATCCCATGTAAGAAACGATCGAGGGGGCTCTTTTTTAAGCAAATCCGGGCTGCTCCCCTCGAGGAAAATGGGAAAAGCATGAGCTTCACCGAACGTATCTCGGGATGTTCGGGAACTTCATCGTAGAAGTGATATTGTTGAAATATGGATGAGAGCATGTGGGTCTTCTTATCATGTCAAAAAAATTGATTGTTTTTGAACAAGTTTAAGTAGAACAGCTTGATCTCAAAATTGTTTGTCGTGATCTCGAAACAACGATCGCATCCTCGTAACCCTCGTGGGGTGGGTTCAGGGGGGGTGGGGTCGAGTAATTGCCGCCATAGTACGATTATCGCCATCGTAACTATGGGAGGATAAAAGTTCTTGATTGTTATTTGGTTTCCTCGAATATGGATTTGTGATTTCAAACAGAAGTTTGTCGAACTTGTTTTTGTCGATGATTACGGGCTTGAGAACGAGTGCGCATGCACAAAAAAGAAAATTTACACTAATTTTTTTGTTTTTCAATGATTTATTCACAATTGATTTTACCGGACAATGAGATAAGACAACTTCAACCAAATAAATCTACTTACATCACGTAGAATCACAAAAAGGATAATCGCACAGGTGAGGGCGGAGGAGTAGGAATATCGCGAAGCTTAATTCTCCTTTACGTCATAGTTCCTTGGAACAACCCTCCTTATACCCACATTTTATCATTTAATAGTTTTGTTTTAAACTTTTTCAAGTGAGCCCAAACTTTGTAAAGCGACACAAATGGCAAGCTTTTAATATTTTGTCGAATTGGAACCAACAAGTCACTGGAAGTTATTATGATATATACCTCAATTAGATATTAATTTGGTATTTTTACCATATGTCTGAATTTTATTTCATGATTAAGAACAATGTTATTATATTTTTTTTTTGTTTTTTGTTTACGTTGATAAATATACTAAATGAAAAAAAAAATGGAAAATATTTTTTGTACTTTTTATGTTTTTATAGAAGAAAATATTCACAATTCAAACACAACTGTCAAACGAAAGAAAATCGTTTTCAGCCTCCTCCGGCAGCAGGCGCCAAAATTTTGGACCCTGTATTCTTACACCCTTTTTTATATATAGATAAATGTAAACAATATACATATATAACAAGGATCAAAATCTACAAAGATCAATAACACCGAAGTAGTAATAGAGTATCTTCGGTAACGTTATGTTCCAACGGGGCGGCTGAATGGAAAATCGAATACGAATGGATAATCGATGTTTTGAATAGAACAAGGATATGATGGGCACAAACCTAATAGGCAAATGCACGAAAAGATAAGCAAGGAAAAAAGCATAGAGCAGCATAAATGCTAGGAATGGAAAAAAACTAAAAAACTTTTACACTAAGATACAAATACCTCAAATAAGCTTAAGGACAAACCAAATAAATCAGACTAACTCTAAATAATGCAAAATTCAACAAGCAATAAGCTAAATAAAGCAAAGAGGAACCAACAGTACTAAACAACAGTACTAAAAAGTTACACTACCAGAACTAACATTGGATATTATTACAGCAAGCTTTGAGTTAGTACAGCTAGCTTTAAACAAAACACAATGAAACATGAAATAAGCAAATAACTAAAACAGATATATACCCTAGCCCTAATACACCCATGCATAAGAATAAGCAACTAGAATAAACTAGAAAAGGCAAAATAATAAGCTCAAAAAAAGTAGAGAACTGATAAAACAAGTTAAGAATTGCTGAAAGAAAAGGGAAATAAGCAAAGTAAGCTTCATACAAAAGACAGTAAAAGGAAAATGGGCCCTAATCAACTCAAAAAGCTAAGGAAATCATAATAAGCAGAAAACAATGAAGCTAATAAGCAATAATGAATCAACATACTAACATGTTTTAACTACCAGTACTAACTTGAGCTAGTACTGCATTATGCTTTAAGTATATTACTGGCTAGTCTTTAAATCCTAAATAGAACCAGCATTACTAACTGTGGTTAAGTACTGCATTGTTCCAAACACCCCTAAAAATTTCAAAATTAGTTGTTCATTTTATTTAAGCTGATTTGGTGCTAAACAGATTATCAAATAGCAAATTAAAACACTTATAAGCATACTTCAATCAATAATAAGCACTTAAATAAGCTAAATCAGTCCAACAGTTTTAACTACCAGTACTACCAGTACTAACTTAGAAAAATGACCACAAACTTATTTAACCACAACTAAGCAAGATAATCACTAAACATCATGGAAAAGCATAAAAAAGCATATATAAGTAACAAATAACACAAATAAGCAGTTCTAACCAGTAAATAAGCAAAAATAATAAGAATAAAAAAAACTTACAACTCCCTTGCTCCAAACGAGGGTTAAACAAAGAGTCCACAAGCTCTAGCTTGTAATAAAAAAGCTGAGTGAGAGTCCCATAAGCCCATCCAAAACAGCTTATCATGCCATGAAGCTGTGGTATGATTTAGAGGTGAGATTTTTTTACTTTTTCTTAACTATTTAACTTTTTAAGTTTACTTAATTAAAATATCTTATAAATAAGCTGTATTGAGAGCTTTTTGAACACAAACAACACAATTAAGAAGCTTAACACTTGGAATTGTAAATTGACTTAAAACCTCAAATTTGCATTACAACTTGAAAGCGTTACAAAGCTGAAAGTAAAAGCTAAAATGACTTAAATAAATGACAATGAAAGTAAAATTAAGCTAAGTTATCTATGATAATCTAGGATGCCTTCAAAGCTTACAAAAGGCTCTATTTATAGCCGAAGTCTTCTCCTCTTGGTTTTGCAGCTTATGCTTTCTTTGTGAGAGCTTCCTAGGGTGTTTTTGTTGTGTGAGGGACTTGATAAAAGCAATCTCAGCCATTCAATCTTTTTGTGCTTCTTTTTGAGTCAATCAAGCCATCCGAAGATTACACTTGGAAAGTGGTGAAGGATTGCCAACATGACAATTGTAAAGCTGGGGGGAGATAGTGGAGGAGGAGGAAATGTTTTATCCAGGGTTTGAATAGTTTGCAGGGTAAAAGAAGGTGAGGACACCCGTGAGTTGTATCTGGGGTTTTGTTTGGGCGGGAAAAATGGTTTTGGGCAAGTTGGCAGCTTTGGCCCCTCATCTCATATATCTTCATTGTGAAATTCGCACCGTTTATGATACAACTTTAGGTGTTTTGCAGAACTAGACCCCTAAAGATATACTTCACCCGGTATGCAATTTTCAGCCCTTGTGATACAACTAGAGGTTTGGCAATTTTAGTCCCTCAAGTTGTATTTTCTCCACTTGGCTCTCCTTTTGACTTTGACTGGGTGACTTTTTCCATTGACATTTTTTTGACTTTGACTGACTTTGGCCTTGATTTGACTTTGTCTTTTCCATTCCGTGTTTGGCTTTGTTGTTTTTGGCTTTCTTTTTGTCCTTTTGTTTGATATCCGTTTCCTGCACAATACAAATGCAAAACATACAAATACAATGTATTTTTGGTACGTTTTTAGTCATTTAAGTCCGTTTTTAGTAGAAAATGGTATGTGTAATTAAGCATATACCATTCATCAAGGACTTTTCAAAAATTTCTACCTATGACACATCTCCTTGAGAAAAACACTCCTTTCATTTTCTCTGAGGAATGCATTCAAGCTTTTCAAACCTTAAAGAAGAAATTAACCGAGAGCACCAATTTGATTGCCCCCAACTGGGAACCTAGCGCCTTTGAGGCTTATTGTGCGATGCTATGCTACTATGCCATAGGTGAGCGATGCTCTGGGGACAACGAATTGAGAAACACTTTAGGCTTATACATTATGCAAGCAAAACAATGACCGAGGCAGAATCGAACTACACCACAACGGAAAAGGAAATGTTAGCTGTGGTGTATGCTTTCAAAAAATTCCAGTCATACCTCATCATGAATAAAAGCATAGTGTATACGGATCATTCCGCCCTTAAATACCTTTTTAATAAGAAATATGCCAAAGCAAGATTGCTCCGTTGGGTTCTCCTTCTTCAAGAATTCGATTTTAAAGTAATTGATACGAAGGGAGCCGAGAACTACGCGGCCGATCATCTTTCCCGATTAGAAAACCCGTATGAAAATGTTCTCGATCCAAAGGAAATAAACGAAACTTTTCCTCTCGAGACACTTAATATGGTGACTTCTCGTGGTGACCCAAGTACCCCGTGGTTTGCCGATTATGCAATTACCACGCGAGGAATTTCATTGTCAAAGGAATGTCAACTCAGCAGAAAAACAAATTTTTTAAAGATGTCAAACACTATTTTTGGGACGACCCTTTTCTATTCAAAACCTGTGCGGATCAAGTGATCCGGCGATGTGTTTCAGGCCAAGAAGCTGTCGACATCCTCACAGCTTGCCATAGTGGACCCACCGGGGGACATTACGGTGCCAACTACACCGCCAAAAAGGTTTTTGACTCAGGATTTTATTGGCCCACAATCTACAAAGATGCCCATGAGTTAGTCAAAAACTGTGACTCATGCCAGCGTCAAGGAAAAATTTCACAACGTGATGAGATGCCACAAAATTCCATCCAAGTGTGTGAAATCTTTGATGTCTGGGGCATAGACTTTATGGGCCATTTCCGTCATCTAGAGGAAATAAGTACATACTCGTAGCCGTTAATTACCTATCCAAATGGGTTGAAGCCAAGGCGCTCCCCACTAACGATGCTAGAGTTGTAGTTAAGTTTATAAAATCTCTTTTTGCCTGATTCGGTACGCCGAGAGCTATTATAAGTGATTGTGGGACCCATTTCTGTAATGACAAATTTGCCAAAGTAATGTCTAAGTATAGGGTCACTCATCGTCTTGCTACCGCTTACCACCCTCAAACGAGCGGTCAAGTCGAGGTGTCGAATCGTGGGTTAAAACATATTTTAGAAAGGACGGTTGGAGAAAACCGTGCCTCATGGTCCGATAAGCTTGATGACGCTCTATGGGCATTCCGTACCGCTTATAAGACACCAATTGGTTGCACACCTTACAAGCTCGTGTATGGAAAGTCGTGTCATCTACCTATCGAATTAGAGCATAGAGCGTATTGGGCATTAAAACATGCTAATTTCGATCTTAAAACCGCGGGCGATCACCGTAAGCTGCAACTTAATGAACTTAATGAGCTTCGTGATCAAGCATACGAGAATTCTTTGATTTATAAGGAGAGGACAAAGAAGCTTCACGACTCAAAGATCAAAAACCGCATTTTCAATGTTGGTGATCAAGTCTTGCTTTTCAACTCTCGTCTAAAGATATTCTCGGGAAAGCTTAAAACCCGATGGTCCGGCCCTTTCACTATAACCGAAGTTTTTCCATATGGCACTGCAAAATTATCTCACTCTGACGGATCAAACTTCAAAGTGAACTGCCACCGACTTAAGCACTACTTCGGAGGGGACACACCAACCATGGTTGTCCCAGATCTCCAGAAAAGAGATATTTAAAGAGTTATTGGAGATACTACCCATAAGACATAGGGAGATATTACCAAAGAAGATACTGTGGAGTTATTACCCCAAAGAGATACTATAGAAGATATTTGGGAGATACTACCCAAATAGATATTTCCATGTACCTAGGCAATAATATATCAGGATAGCATATAGTTTAGAAACACTTGCATTCATGATATTTTATAGAAGGTTTGTCACGGGTTTATAAGGATTTGTGTGTTTATGATTCATTAAGTCTTTGAAAAGTATTAAAATTGTTATTAGAAACAATGAGTATGTAAAAAGCGTTTGTAACAAGATGTATCCCCTCGTGTAATATTAGGCTGAAATGAAAAGATCGACCTTATCACAATCTTAACCGGGGAATGTTGATATAATAAAATGATAATAAACAGCCACGTCACGCAACCTGAGTAAATATGTTGAGTCTTAAGAAGATTGTACTTTAGAACTTTAGTTTTAAGAGTTATGAGTTTGATTGAAGAGTTTGGAATTATTGTATCACCGGTTTTGGGCCATCATAATTCAGAAGTCATTTAGTAAACGTTTAAGGGCTA
This sequence comes from Tanacetum coccineum, assembly GCA_026074375.1. Classification (NCBI taxonomy): domain Eukaryota; kingdom Viridiplantae; phylum Streptophyta; class Magnoliopsida; order Asterales; family Asteraceae; genus Tanacetum; species Tanacetum coccineum. Next base: position 34,112 of record BQNB010055258.1, read on the forward strand.
GGGCACTTTAAATCGTAAACCCCAACAACTCAGTCAGAACGTAATACCAAGATGAAACCTCTGATTTGAGCTCCAAGTATTTGTGGTTTACAATATAGCTTCCGGATGATCGGTTTTAAGCGTTTTATTTAATATCTGGAAATGATTAAGCCACGTCAAGCATTATTAAGTTATGTTGGTAATGTTTTGAGGGGGGGGGGGGGGGGGGGGGGGGGGGGGGGGGGGGGAATGTTGTTTTTATACTTTTTCAAAATGTTACTTTTTAGACCTTGGTTTTGGAAAATTTGCAGTAGACCCCTAAGGGTTTGCATTTTTACGACTATTGGTCATTCAACTTTGAAAGATTATACCAGTAAACCTTGGACTTTGACAAAGTGACAATAATAGACCCCTTATAGTTAATAAATTTGATAAAAGACATTTAGGGTCCTTTTAGTTTATAAGTTTCTGAAATTTATCGATATTATTCCCTTGCTAGGATTATATATTACAAACATGTCCAAATTGTATGCAGCTTTATTTTAACATTTCAATAGGTACATTTATAAGTTAAAATAAACTAAAATATGAACCATAGTTTTAACATAACACAAGTTTAATTTAATCAATTCGTAAGCTAGGAAGTAAAACGGGTCAATTTAGGGGTTTTAAAATGAAAAACGCGCGGGTTTAAGATTAAATTATTTCATGTCTTATCAAGCACTTATTTTAACTTTATATATAGCTTATTAGGATAGATTATAAAACAATATTTAAAGTTTAGCTCATAGTTTAAGTAAAACACACGTAATTAGGGTTCTTCGGGTTGTACGGTTTTAGGTATCAAAAAGGCATATAACAAATTAGGTTTTTGAGTTCATCAAAGCTTTATTTTATGATTTTTATCAAGATAATAATGAACATTATAACGTTACATGAGCAGATTATAAGCTTAGAGAACCCTGGGGGTTTGAGCTTATGGCTTAGGAATGGGTCGGAATCGGGACTTTCGGCTTCGTACGGCTAGAGTAACGACTCTCGGGCTTCATTTTTCTTCAAATGGCCTTCGCTTCTTGAAGTCTTTTATGATCTAGGAATTCACATGGGGAACAAAATTATTATGGTGCTTAAGGGTTATAGTAAGAAGATGGTAGGGGTTGCGAAGTTGGATAATGATGAAACACACTATGCCCCTATTTATACCCATTTGAAGTAGCAAGGAGTAAGCAAAGCTTATGATCTGGTTTTGATACATAGAGGGTCTAGTTAGGGATGTGGAGAAGCTAGTATATGAATTGTATAAGCTAGGGAGTAGCTTTGGTGAGGTGTTGCTCTCTTTCTTTGCCGCGGCTAAGCACTAGAAAGGGGAACAGGAGTTTTTGTGATTGTTAAACATATAAATGAATGATTTTTGAAGAGAGGTGCTTTGTTAAGCTGCTTAGGAATGAAGTAGCCTTAGTCTGGAGGTGCTGATTGCAAGAAAAATAGTTAAAAGGGGTTTTATTTTGCATGGGTTTGGATGTAGGGTTCAACTAGGGCTCATTTAGGGTTTGGGTTGAGTTTTCTAGCTTGTAATTTGTATACATTTGATTAGGAATGATAGGTTACTGATCCTAGGACTTATATTAAGGATTATAATCATGATTTGATAGGTGGTTTGAGTTAAAATGGGTAGAATATGAGAAATCAGGTCAAAGTCACAATTAGGGTTTTCTTGATTTGTTTCTTGTATAATTGAAGTAGAATGATGAAATGATGATGTAATATGATTGAGAATGTTGTAAATTAACTTATTACAACTTATTTGAGTATTGGTTTAGGTTTACAATGGATAAAAATGAAGAAAGAGTCCATGGTGTTGTATTTTGCTCGGGTTAGGGTTTCTTGAGTTTTGAAATTAGGGGTTTTTATGAGTCATAAATGTTGTATGAAGATTATGAATAGAATAATTTGGGTTTACCACATTTGTTTATTGAGTGTAGTAGCTTGCCCACAAGTGTGGTGAAGAAAGTAGAAAGAAAATGGAGGTTTAAAATGGCTATTTGAGATCATGCTTAATGTAAACTTGTCATTGAACTTTTAGAGACTTGTACTTTGACTTAAAGGATTCTACTCTATTTAAAATGAGGATATTATATTGCTTGTTAATTATGATTTAGTTGCTTGTGCATTCACTTCTAGATGTTAATCCTTCATGGAATTTAGTCGTTTTAGAGGGCATCCGATAAATTGTTTTAAAGCCCGTTTTGATATAACGTTGCGAATGGTCATTGTCATACTGAGATATATAAGTATATGTAATATAAGCAAAAAATTTCCCCGTTTATTGTTGACATAAATAGTAAATAGGTTGATGTAATTCTTGGGTTGTTATAGTCTCCACCCCTGTCATTACCTTTAAGTTTAAGGTCTACGAGGAAATTTATTAAAGTCAAGGGTTTTAAGATGCACTTAGGGTAATTATTTCAATTTCCGGTCATGACCACATACATACGTTGCCGAGCCCATTGGGCCTCGGTTTGGTCTTGGGCCTCACACACACACAACAACCCCTCAAACATGAATGCCGAGCCCATTGGGCCTCGGTTGGCTCTTGGGCTACACGGCCCATACAATAACCCCTCAAACATGAATGCCGAGCCCATTAAGGGTGTCTCGGTTTGTTTTACTAGTCCACCTAACGCACGCAACATGATGCCGAGCCCCTTGGCTTCGGCTTGGTCTCTTGGTACATAACGCACGCACATCACAAACATTATGTATACATGCCGAATATCATTAAGCCATAACCTCATATTTAAGCCAAAAGAATTTAAGTCATAAGCCCACATTTATAACCGAAAATCATATGTTCATAAACCCACCTATTAAGCCGAAAATAGTTTAACCATGAGCCCACATGATAAGCCAAAATTCATACCCTCAACCCCATGTATGCCGAGCTCCCTTATGGGACTCGGCTTGGTCTTACACTCGATAACTACCCAAACGATAACAACCCCAACACTAAAACATGCGTGCCGAGTCCCATAGGGGTCTCGGCTTGGTTCTTTTTGGGTCGCAACACATGACGCAACATATACAATGTAATCTATGCCTAGAGCCTTAGGGTCTCGGCTTGGTCTCTTTGGCTACAAATACCACACGACATGGTCATGTTAAAAACAATATATGCCGAGTCCCCTAGGGGTCTCGGCTTGGCCCATACTCGACCAAAACCACAAGAATTTAACCTCTTTATTATTTCGTGTAAATAATTCTTATAATTTCATGTATACTTGTATGATTTTTATAGGACTTGTTTCCATGCATGTATAACAATTAAAAGAAGAGAATAAAAAAAAAGTTTTAGGTGATACCGCTTGCGTAAGATCGAAGAGAAAGACGAGAGAAACACGTATGCTATCATATTCACAACACGTCCGGAATTCCAACCCACAATCTCCTCCTCCTTCTACTTGTAGGCGTCGGTAGGGTAGGAAATTTTTAGGGTTTTCTTGTTTTGATTTGAAATTTAGAAATAGTAAAAGTATGTTTCCTGGAATTAAGTTTTGACCAAGATAAATGTGGGGTGGCTATGGGCCTTTTTGGATTTCGTGTGGGCCCACCTTGGGCCGTGTGATAGGCATGGTGGACTAGGAAGTCCATTTTTGATTTCGTAATTATGTTGTGACTTAGTTTCGTGTTTGGTTGTTCATGATTAAGTATATTTAGTTTGTGACGTGAAACATTGTTTCTTGTGGTAACTTGCCAAATTGTGAATTCATGCTCATAATAATACTTATGATTTCGTGTCGTGCATGTAATTAATAAAATTTTAAATTTTACGGGAATTTTAGACGGATTTTACATTTGGGGTAGTTGTTGTTGTTGTCGATGGTGTTTCTCTTATCTTCTAATTTTCGTTTATGATCATTGGTTTCTTGCACAGAATCGCATTTTATTATCTGATCCATTAACCTCTGGGATATGTTGATGGCTTCCTCCAAAGTTTGAGGTTTCGAGGCAGTAACATTTCCTTCAATGCTTCGAGGTAGACCTCCGATAAAAGCTTCCAAGAGTTTCTCATTGTTTGGCACCATGTTTGGACACAAGGTGGTTAATTCTTGGAATTTCCTAACATAGGGTTTAAGATCATTTCCCTTTACACTCAGATTGTAAAGTTCCTCTTCCATTTTTCTGATCTCAGTCCGGGGACAATACTTGTTTGTCAGAAGCCTTTTTAACTCAGTCCAGGTGGTTCGATTAGCTTGCTCTATTCCCATAGGTTGGGCATATGCATTCCACCAGGATAAGGCATCGTCAGTTAAAGTACCAGTAGCAAATGTTACTTTATTTTCCTCAGCACATCTGCTTCGAGAGAATACTGATTCGGTTCGTTCAAACCAGCGAATAAGGCCTACTGCTCCTTCCGTACCATTAAAGCAGAAAGGTTGACAGCTGATAAACTCTTTGTAGTTTCCCGTTTTCACTGCAGGAGTTCCAGTAAGATTACTAGCACTTGCCATGGCAGCAGTCTGTGCTTCCAGGGCTGCAGTAAAATCAGCAGTCAGTTGCCGGATGGCATCCAAAGTTATGGCTGGTGTTTCGGATGTTGACGTCCTTTTGGGAGGCATTCTATTAACACAAGATAACGCGTAGTAAGAATGACATCACAAGTTTTGAAAGGTAATACTTAAAAGAAAATGTGATGCTTAAAATGCTTAAAGAGAAATGCTTATTTTTGAATTTTAAGCACTTAGGGGTTATGGTATTGATGCAATTAGTGGAAATGATGATGAAAGAGCGATAAGTTGGAAACAATAAGATACGAAACGGGATTGCCTTTATAAATAACTTGCCTTCTTACTATACACAGTCAAGATTTGACAAGCGTTTTTATTTATACCACACATCCCATGGCTAGGATAAAGCTATAACTATTCTAAGAGTTTGTTGATTCTGAGCCTAAAGATCCTCCTGATCTGTTTGGTGATGAGCTTGGATTTTCTCAATGATTTGTTCAAGATTGGAAATAGTAAGCAAAGGCAATCTTATCCTTTTGCCCTAACTTCTTCTTTTGAAGTTTGGTAATCTGAGTACGGATTTTCTTG
>BQNB010055259.1:0-39183 GCA_026074375.1 Tanacetum coccineum
CACAACACTTACACACATAAAAATGAACTCTTAGCCATTTCTAAAGGTTTAAACTAACCTGCTCATATCACGGTTGTCACAGCAAGAAAAAACTCACCTTACACCTCAGCGCCGCATCAGCTTTCTCTCTCCTCTCACTTAACTCACTACAACTTACCTTTCAACCGTAGTGGCAACTTTTAAACTCATCGTTCGTCACCATTTTTTTTTATTTAAATACTTTTATTCATAAACTAAAAACGTAAAGGTAAACATAAGGTATGAAATTAATAAAAACGTAAGACTTACTAAATTAAAAACTTTTATTCATAAATTAAAAACATTACATAGACATCGAATATTAAAATATTACAAATAAAGCTAAAATTAAACATTACGAGACAAGTGTTCGATCAAATTGGTTCGAAGGTTTTGTAGCACTTGTGCTGGTCTGATCCACCACATAACTTGTCGCACTTGTTCATCGGATCGTTCGAGGTCGTCCGGATGATGTGCTTCCTCCGGGAACCATGTGGGAGATATCGCAACTTCTTTGAATTTTCGAATCATAATATGTAATATGATGCATGTGTATATCATATTCATTATTTTTTCTTTTTTCAGCGCTCGTGCGGGATTGGCTAGTATGGCCCATTTCTTCTTCAGAACACCAAACGCTCGTTTCACATCTTTCCTTGTCGATTCCTGCTTTAGTTTATACAAAATTCGCTTGTGATCATCATCAGCTGGTTCTGGAATCGTCTTAACGAGTGTCGCCAATTCCGGATATATCATGTCAACGAGATAGTATCCCCATGGATAAATTACGCCGTTAGCCACAAAAGGAATCTCTGGTGCTCATCCGGTTTAGAGATCGCTAAATAAATGGGATTGATATAAAACGTTGATGTCGTTGTTCGACCCAGCAACACCAAAGAAAGCATGTCATATCCATAAGTCTTGTGACGCAACAGCTTCCAACAAAATGAACGGATTGGGACCATGATCATGTCTAACATATTGCTCTTTAAAGGCGATCGGACAACCAAACCACTCCCAATCCGTACAATCAAGGCTCCTAACATCCCCGGAAACTCGTGCTTTTCTTCGTGATGCCGATAAAGTTTTTCAACATCAGTCACCGTGGGTTTCCTTAAATACCCAGGTCCAAAAATTTCCATAACATATTGACAAAAATGATCAAGACCCGTAAGTGAACTTCTCTCACTCATTTGGAGATATTCATTTAGAAAATCAACATTAACGTCGTATGCCAATTGACGAATTGCAGAGGTGCACTTTAACAACGAGGAAATGCCTTCTTTTCCAGTACAATCAATATTATTACGAAAGTTTGCATCGTGATTAGTTACCTCATTAACTGTCCGGTTGAAAAAGGGGCGAGCCATTCAGAACTTCTTTCGAAATTTATATGCATTGTACACCGGGTCCTCGCTAAAAAAGGCGACGACTAAACGCTCATGAGCACCAGAACGATCTTGATTTATGGGGTTTCTCGTCAGTTGATTTGCTTGTCGTCTATTCTTAATAAACTCACTCGTTTAAAAAAAGTCACCCTACAGCTATTAACTTCTTCTCCTTCTTCCACGTTTAGGTCGGGGATCATAAACGTATACGAATTTATTTTGATTAAATGAGGAATGAAATATATGTTGTTTGAGTAAAGAATGTGTATAAAATGGTGAAGTTTATAGGTATTTATAAGTAAAAAATGGGGTTTTGTAAAAAAATAATTATAATGGTAACGGATAGTTTTAAGAAAGGGCCCACATTTTTGCAACTCACCGAGAGGTGAGTCAGTCACCCATGGAGACCAAACTCAAGCGCGACTTTTGTCGCCGAAATGGAAGTCACGCGCGACTTTTAAACTCACGGGTGTGTTTTGCCCCCATACCGTCAAAAGTACAATAATATTTTTCACAATGTATAATCTAAATAAACTACAATATAATTCGAAGTATAAACTAATTAAACACACTAATTAATGTTAATTTTAAAACACTCCTAAAATGAAAAATACATGTTATTATTATACACATTGTACAAACTAATAAAACACACAAAGTTTTATATAATTCATATGCTAACAAGTTGATGGTATATATGGTTTTGAAAACCGGACCGGACCAACGGGTTCAAATGGAAACCGGAGCAGCCACCGGTTCGACTAGCCAATAATATCCGGCTGAAAACGAAACGGAGAGGACAGGTTGAAACTGGTAAAAACTGATGAATCGGTCAGATGAGATCATTTTTTTATTTTTCTCCGGTTAATTAGTTTGTCATTGTTGTTTTGTTGGTGGATTTTAATCAGAGGATACCCTGCTAATATAATATAGTTAATGTAGAGCGATTGAAAAAATATATTTATGTGAAGTAAATGTGGTAACATTAAAATATGATAACTTATATTATTTAAATTATCAGTTATGAATATTTACTTCGAGATTTAAGGTGTAGGATGCATTATAGTGATCCTCATAGGAAGTCGTCGCGACACCATTTAAACGCAAAGTGAAGAAGATCTCTCTCGCCCCTCATGAAACTCTTGTTGGTATGTTGTTGTCCGTATTTATCTTTTTGACTTCAAATATTTGTATTTTTTTTCTTCTTAGAAAAGTAACATTCATGCACTCACCAATAAACGTTTACAGATTTCATGACATCATACAACAATACAACATATTGGTTTTTAGACACTATGGTTGAATGTTTATATATTTGTTATACTAGACGAGTAATCGTGCATATCAACGATATTTTATAACGACATATAGTTTTAGTAATATTTTGGTTACATAAAACACTAAACCAAAAAATAACTATAACTATCTGCTGCTATGAATTCATGTTGCTTTGCTCGAGTACTCGTGTTAACTGTGATTGTCACACTTAGAGCAAAGGGTGTAGTGGCGAGTGGGCTTCGCCACGGCTGAGGTGGCACTTCGCCGTGGTTCGCCGCCACACCGCCCCCCCCACTTCGCCGATCAATTCGCCAAAAAACGAATCACACTAGCCGTTTGAAAATGGGACCCACCCATATTTTCTATCTTGGTTTCTTTTTTGTTTTCTTGGTTTTTTTATTTTTGTTTTTTTGGTTTTTTTCTATGGTGAAAAGGACGCAGGTTTGCAATAAAGAAGATGAAGATGTGTCCTTTTTGTGATTTTTTTATTTTATAAAAAATAAATTTACATTTTCAATCCTTAAAGTTTGTTTATTTGTTTTCTTTTACTTTAAACTTACAACTTTGTATATAAAATAATGAATAATTGGTATGTTGTGTGTATTTTATAAAAAAATTTTTAATGTATTGTTTTTTTTAATGTAATATTTTTAATTTCAATTAATTTTATTTTTAGTTATATAAATAAGTGTATTTTAAATAAATATGAAAAAAAAATTAAAAAATAATAATAAAAAAATGTTATGGCACCAGAATTCTGGTGCCAAACCAATGCCACTGAATTCTGGTGCCATACCATTTCTGGTGCCAAACTCTCTTTTGCTGACGTGGCACCACTTTTTAAGTTTGGCACCAAGAGTTTGGCACCACCACTCCTATTGCTCTTAGTATCATTTTAGTTTCGTGAATTGAACAAAAGTCAACTGTTTTACAATATTGTAATCGTGTGTTTAATACTTTTTGTGTGTTTCCTTAAATAGAGTTTAAGTTTTCAAGATTTTTCAAGAAACGGGATACACCCATTATATGTAGTGTAGATATAGATATAGATTATGTCGTCTCACGTAGTCGTGAAATAAGAAGATGCTTCTACTTTGCGAATCTTCTTTTATTTGCTTGAGTGGAGATGTCAAAGTCAAACCCCAAAAACAGCAACTTTGAGACCAGATTTCAGGAGTATTACCCGGCGAGGCCAAGAAAGCGAGTCTTTTTGTAAAATAGGTCATGAGTTTGATCTCAACATCACATGTTCGAAAAAAGCAATATTGCCCAAGGCGCAGTTTCATTACTCATAAATGGAACACAAGTTAAGGCTGCCCATCGAAACAACCTTTTTTGTTACAAATAAAAGATGAAAATTTCATTTTCAAACATTACTTCATTACAAAATTTAGTTTGTTGGCCTTTTCTAAGTCGAAACAAAATCAAATTACAAAATACACCCACACTAATAATAAAAATAAAACTTCAAAGTTACAAACAACCAAAAGTATTGTATATGTTCACCATATGATCGATTAACAAGCTCTCGAAGAGACGATAAATAAATAATGAATATACCTTGGTACAAAAAACAAACAGAATCTGTTGCAAAATCAGCAGGCAGGTTTGTGTAGACGAGGTCGACTACAAAAAACCCGACCATTGGCTTTCACAAATCCTGCTATCGCTAAGCTTAACCCCGCCCAGAAAAGGGAAAACAGCACATGCCAAACATCAACCCGAACTGCAAAGAGAAGGTTCAGTTAGGCATAAATCTAGAAAACAAACTCTAGTTCAGCCACGAAAACAAGCCAGATAGAAAAGATAGCCCAGTTCTAAGAGCTTAAGAAACATGAGCCACGCACATAGTTTCCCGCATAATCTACAAGTTATAGTACAGAGACACAAAGTTGCTCTGGGCTTTGTTAATTAACCATACTTGATAATGTTATTCTATTTTGAGGTTATGTTCAGAGTTTCACATAAGTAGTACTGAAATTTTGTTATGCATGCACTAAGGTCAACTAAGTAAAATTTGACTTGGTAAGAACAATAAATTGATAATATCACCACACTGGTGTGTGATGCTAGTATTAAGAGGGGGCAACTTCAACCCATTTATGTGAAAATGGATTACCCACATGTTATGATCTATGGGTCATGCAAGTATTCAAAAATAAACTTGGCTATATACCAAATTTGTCCATCATGTTAAAACTTGCCAAGGACAATTGACATAGTCAACTGTTTATAACCACCAATATGGTTTTATTCAAAAAAATGTTGGGTTGTTATTTAAAAAATTTGTTATCTAATATGTAAACCAAGTGTTGGTGAGTCCTAAAGTATATACCCCAAAACCTAAATCGTACATGATGCAAATAATATCATCCTAAATAGAAGGCAACACAAGTGCAGTACAAAATCCATGAAACACGGTATGGGTAATAATAGAAAAAGATCTACTGGCATGAAATACAAGAAAACACTGGCTTAATGACTATGACAATATAAACTCCCAATATTAATTAATACATACAACAGTGCCTCTAAAATTTAGGCAGTTTTTAATTCATCCAATTAAAACTCTTACGTTGTCAAAATCATTCATCACTAACATGAACTACTACTCGATTTTAGACCACCACCATCGCTAGGCATACAACTTGTTTCTTACAAAGAATACCATCAACCAGGAACGGTAGTCTTCTATTTTCGTAAAAATGCAATCAAGAAAATGGTATCTTTAACTAATTGGTGGTTACGATCAATGGTTTTCTGCTTAGTTAGGGTTAACCAGATTCCGAGAAGCAGTCAAGAGGTTGATGTAAGAAAACTGATTAGTTAACTACAATTGTTACTTGTCTTTCACATTAATCAACTAATTACTTGATTATCTGATATTATTCTCCTTTTTAAAGTCACAATAATCAATTCCAAAACTCATCCATATAATGCATTCTTTTCCTAACTGATGAGAGCAAAAACAGCCAACCAATATCAGCACAAGTTAGAGGAATAAACCAACTCACCTCGCCGGAGTGATATCATTGCGAAAAAAAACCCCATCAATATTAATGCTAATGCAAGACGGAAAGACTGCAAAAGAAAATAGGATAAGCATGAAAGGAAAAAAAATAGCAACACTAAAATCACGCAAGGTAAAGCAGAAACTATGACGAATAGATTTAGAGAAATGATACAACCACATAAATTTTACAAAATGATTTTCACACAAAGATGTTTAACAATTTGATTAGTTACAAAAGAAATAGTGAAGGAAGTGAGAGAAGAAAGAGAAAGTATAATGGAATATGATTGGTGCACTACATTTTGCCACATGTGTGTATTTTTTTGTAAAAACTATGTGGATAGTAGCATTTCTCGAGAAAAAGTTGTCCAAGTGTCATGACACATCATTGTGTGAAAGTTTTTATGTAAATATTATGTGATTGTAGCAAACCTCATAAATTTATGAGCTTTCTTGTTATATCACGTCCAAGTGAATAAAGTGAGAGATCAGATTTATCCAAGTAAGACCACCAATTATGACAGACTCGATTGCTAAGATGAAAGACATTGACTCTATGCCTCTGTTGACAACAATTCAAAAGCAATACCTCCAGAATTTATATAACAAACAAAATAAACTTACTGATAAAGTGAAAATTTAACGAACTTAACTCATGCATGTACTCTATATGATCAAGAAACAACCGGGTTCAATACTATATTCAGAAATGCCTAATTAAACTCACCGCAATGGCCTCAACCCTTCCTTGAGGCTTTGTAGGAGCCATATCTCGGGAAACAGAAACAATGTAATGTCCTTGTAGTAGATCAATCGCATCCTACATGAGCAACATTATATACATAGAATTAGAGAAGTGATGCTAATTGAGAGTATGGCAGAAATATGGAATGATCCAAACAAAAAAAACAATGAATTAACCAAAAAACTGTCCCTTGGAAGAAGTTAAGTTTATAGGTGACCTCACTAAGAACGACTTACATTCAAAAGGAGGGGCACTTTTATTAGTTATTGATGTCAAACAAACTGAGCAATGTGCAAATTACAGAAGGGCCTAATTCTTAAACTGGGAGGAGTTGCAAATACACGACCAGTGTACAAAAAGGTGTCTATCAGGGTAAACTAGCCTTGCCCTTTTGGCCCAACTTTATTCACATGATCTGGAGAATCGTCACTTTCCTTTTATTAGGATTTTATGTTAATAGACAATTACAATTATCTCAAGCAAAATTTTGAGTTTTGAATTTTGATTTGTGGCAACCTACCAAAAACAGCCATCTCCTATAGCCAATTGAAGTATTTTGAATCATAGTATTACCCTCTGAAAGCATGTGTTTCTATATCATCTGGCAGAATGCATGCTTCAGTTAATGACCATGTAATGCTAAAAGATAGTGGGGTGTAACTGAAATACGGATATTTCGTCCATGTCAATGATACATGTATAGTTGTTTTATGCAATTACACCCAGAGATGCTAATCCAATGTAACATGCCATTTTATACCTTATTAGAGAATTGTATCTAAACAATCGCATTTAGTTTTCATTAAATAAGTGTGGCAATGGTTTATTCAGATCACTCCAGCCCAGATAGATGATTTACTACATTACTGAGCACTCTGAAGAAAAAAAAAGGTTACTAATTAAAACACATATAGAATCGTATCGAGAGACCAATCTAATAAATGGACAACAACTATGACAACGAGACTTGATACGTTCCATTTTAACTACAGAATTGAAGGTAAGGAATGGATTAAGTTCCCTCAAGACCCTGTCTTTTTATCTATCATCTGGTAGAAGCCTAGAATGCATTTAGCATGCTTCAAGTACACATCACGTTAAACTTTTTTTCCTTCTCAACTCAGGATTGGTAATATAGTTGCTAAAGAGGAGACTAGCATGCTAACCTGTTTTGTACCATCAACGAAGTTATTTAGGTAATAACGCGTTAGGGCATATATACCATCATTGATTATCCCTTGCTTGGTCCTCTTGCCATATCTATGTAAAAGACAAAAGAATTACACAACAAACAAGTTAATTTTTCAGCCTTCCAATAAAAAGTGTAAACCTTTTTGGCACACTGTAATTACAACTCAAAGAGAAAGCAAGGTTCTAATTTGATCTAAAATTAAATCGGTAGGAAAGCACGGACAGAGTTAGCTATATTAGCATCAAAACAAGAAACACATTGATTATCCTAAAGTCCACATGGATCATTATATATTAGGCATTTCAAACATCACCAACATACAAACATCCAGAAGCCTACTCTGAGACTCAAATTTCTGTAAAATCATAGCATTGCCAGATAAGTAAGCTTTTTTAAGTTACGCTCTTATAGGTTAATACTTTTCCCAGTTTAAAAGGAAAGAATAAAGATGCACGGAAGGTGTTGAGAGTGTAACAATAAACCCTGGATACTCACTGGTGTATCAAGGTATAGATATTAATAGAATTTATTAATATTGCAAAACTGGTTCTAAGAAGTGTTTCTACGAAATGCCACAAAGTATTCTTTCCGTCAAAGTTCTTTTTAGCAGACATTATACAAACGTATGATGGATGCATAAATGTATGTATGCATGTATACTATTTTGAACATGGTAGTTTGAGGTATTCCACAGAATACGTAATGCTTAAAAACGAGACATCCCAACACACCAGTTAATAGTAGGTCCTGTAGTGGCAAAATGGGTGGATTGGATGAATCAGGTAACATGTCAAAGAAGTTCACTGAAATATGCTGCTAACCTGACTGTAAATATTACTACAAGGTACAAATTGCATCCGTAAATCAATATATATCACCAAAGACGGAAAACTAACTACTGTGGCAAAGAGTTCAGTACATTCATTAATTCTTCAATATAGAACAAATCTTAGGGCACTACAGTAAGGGTAAACTTTTACAAGCTTTAGATTCAAACTCTCGAACTGATAAGCACATCATCAAACAACAGTGATCTTTAACTGAGCACAAGAGCTGAGAACCAGAACAACACGATTGATACTATATATAATGGAGTGGAATATTAAACTGATTCAAAACATTATAAGTATAAAACTACAAGTAATTAAATTTTAATGGTGTAACCTAAAACTAAGTATAAGAGTACTAAAAAGCTGAGAACAGCAAGCAAAAGACAGTGTAAAAACACCTGACAAAATCTCCTTTCAGAGCCGGTGTGCCAGAATACTGAAGGCTGATATCATCACCATGATTTGCCCATACTGAATAATTTTATGACATGAGAATATACAAACATTTATTCAACATTTTCATATGCAAAATATAAATCCGGAATAAAAGAAAAGACGGCGTACAGAAGTAGTACGTACATATTTTGAAACAGTCATCAAAACTAGAATGAGAGCTAATAGTCTGGTCAGCGTCAAAAACACCAAGCCTTTGAAGTTGAAGTTCCAACATTTTACGCCCGATCATGCTCTGCAAGATTTTTGGTGTTAACAGAATCCAGTAACCAAAAGAACTATAACAGAAGAAAGAAAATGGAGTACAGATTACAGTATTACTTTATGCTTTGCCTGGTTTTCAGTGCAAAAATTGGGTACTAGCAAAATTCAACTCTGAATGATTATGACAAAAATGCACACAGCAAATTAACAAGATGATAAAATGTATTACGTCAACCTTGCAGACTAGACACAGCAATCACACCAGGGGTCGAATATCAAATTCATGAAATTACAACAAACATAAAGAATTCCAACTTAATATAAATATAATATAGATGAGTGATATAAATTTACCTGTGTTACATTTGTGCGGTCTAGACAATCAATGCAATTAGTTCGTACAACTCCAATCTGAGCTTCAACCTTTTCACCCTTATCATTTATCAAAAAGTACCTACAATTTAAATAAGAGCAGATTTTTTAAAAAAAAAGAATGATTGTTTGTCACATAACTGGAGGTGTACTCTGTGTATCATAAAGTTTACATTTATCATTCTTTAGAATGATGGTATCAAACAAGGACTTATACAGATTGATAGAAAGTGAAATTGCAGATTTGAACTTCAATATAAGAGAAGGATATCTAATAGTAAGTACACAATGATGATATACTTAGTACTGTTCCATCCAGTAGTATTAACTCCTTTCGGAACAGTATAATCCTAAAGCAACTTCCATTAACCATAATAAATAAATCACATAAAAAACGTACAGATTTTAAAATTTATGAAACCTACCTATTTTTAACAAGGAAATCCTCGATTTGATCATAAAGCATAGATAGGCGTTCAAAATGAACATGTCCACAGATGCGATGGAAGTCGAAGTGCACGTATCTACAGAGGTCAACACATTTAGCTTATAGCATCATATATATGATCTAGACTGCAAAAGTTTGAGATAATATTCTACCTCATATCATCACTAAGAATGTTCTGTACTGCTGAGGCAAACATTTCAGACAGGCGCCCCTCCCCACCACCCTAAAAAGGGTTAAGAGTTAGGCTAACAGAGCATTGCAAATACCAAGAGCATACACGGTTGTATACCTTATTCACAAGATCAACAGCTATAACATTTCCATATTTCTTTCTTAAATCCAGAAAATGCCTCTCCGCGACTCGAGACTGAAGAGACCATATAAAAAGGGGAAGATAGTTAAAGATACACACAAATCAAGTATATGTTATGTGTGAAAGGATTTCTGCATAGTATCCTCACTGCTTCTTCGGGTTTCACAATCTCAAACTTAGGCTTATAGGTCAGATCCACAATTTGTTCCCACATAAATGGCATTGATCCCCGAACCTACAAAACAAACAATACAAAACTAATCTGTCATATTGTAATTCTTTACAGCAATTTGCAACATAATGATGTGATCGTGCATACGAAAGGCTCTTTTCAATTAATAACATATAACATAAGACAAAAATGATAAAATTATATCTGTGTAACCTACTAAATCTACATGAACTGTGATCATGATTAGTAGTTAAGTTACATGAATCACTGTGCCAAAGATCATAGGAAATTTTATGCCTTTCTACAATATGGTGAAAATATACACAATGGAGTTTAAAACACCGACAATATGTGAAACTATACCTGCACAAATGATGCAGTAAACCCATTCACGTGTACAATTTGTTCACTTTCCACAAAATTTGCCACGTAGCCATCAGAATCAGCTCCTCTTCTCCACATCCGAGTCCCTGCCCAGAATTACGACTTAATGCTTAATCAAAACAGATAGGTGGCCTATGAATCTATTTTCCTACTTTAAGTGAGAAATATGAGTTTCAGTGCTTCTATGAAAGCAAGCGAGCCTAACTAGGCATCTAGTTTCCAAATCTAAATGACGAATAAGAACCTGACATGTAAAGATGAAAAAACTCATTCAGTTTAAGCTTTTATGAAAGAGTAGCTGCTCAACAACAGTGGATATCAAATTCTGAAGAAATAAAAGCTCATTCAAAGAACACATATATGCTTGAGAAAATAAAATTCTGATCAGAATAATTTATTTCCATTGCAGTAAGTGGAGATGCTAAGAGGCCATTTAGTTGAAGAATACATTCCATAGGTTTCAACTCCAGTTTTGTAAAAAAAAGTGGAGGGGTTGTTTTTCTCCATAAAAGAGGGAGATTTTAAAAACGTGATCAAATGGTGTTGTGTTTTTCACTTACAACGGATATGATGATTTTGTGTTGCAAGGGAAAACATGAAGAACACAAAATTGTTTTGCATTTTCCAGTAATAATTAAAAAAAAGGGGGGGTTTTGTGATTTCTAGGAAAAGCTTAGGGGAAAACGGACTTTTTTCTACAACATCAAAAACAAAGTTTTTCTGCATGTTTTCTTGTTTTCTATGGGAAACAGAAAATGTATACTTCAATTAAATAGCCACAAATCTTTTTTCATAGTTTTTCACTATTATATTAAAATAATATTGTTAACAAGAAATAGGGAATAATAAGGTATCTAATGCTGTACTACATTCTCCATGCATATATCTTACAGGAAGAAGGTTAAAGGATATTTTGAAGCATACCAGTTCTTCTTGTGCACCTTCGTGCAATCAGAGTGACATCTATTGTATCTTTCCCAATTGCTGACTGAAAGTTCTGAAAAGCTGGTCATAAGTTAAGACAACAAACGAAAATATTTTACCCTGGTAATCAATCCTCTGAGATGCATTTGATAATCCGTTATAAAAAAAGGAGGTTGCAAATTTAAACAATATTGAGAAGAGGAAAACATGCATTAGTCACAGAAAACATGCAAACTCACATTTCTCTCTCTCTCTCTCTCTCATGCACACGAAAACAAACATAACACACTCATAAGTGATGTGGCAAAACAGGCTAGTGGGGCAGGTTGGGTTACTGCTCAAAGTGGAAAAATTACACTTATTAGTTGGGTTGACCAACCAACACTTATTGTTCATTTCGTTTGATATATCTAAGAATAGATTACAAAAGCTCTACTATTTGTACAAAAATTCAAATGTCTATTCAAATAAAACAATCAAAAGAGTTGTAGGCACACAAGTGCATTTGACCGTGTCATGTTTGCCTTTGTTTTAAAAAAATCAGCAATTTAAACTGTTAAAAATATAACCCAGATCGACCCATTTAGAGGTCGAAAATTACTACCTCTACTCATCACTCATGTGACTGCCTACATTTACATGCCCTCATTGAAAATAAGAAAATAAAAGGATACTCCCTTGGATCACAGGAAGCATGTAATGGTCCAGCTGCAAGGAAATGATGACAAGTTAAGTTACTAGAATCTAGGTCAAGCTTCGAAATTGATTTAGCCATTTTGACGAAACACAAACCTTGTTATCAATCAGAACTTCCAACATATAGTTGTTCCAAAGGAACCGAGGCTCTGCCTGTGACAAGGAAATTTCAAGTTGTATGATGAATATACACGTAAGAATTCAAATAAACTGGCATCTTACATATAACATGCCAAAACTACAAATTTTGTATGTGCAAACTTATGAAATAGACTCGGTGTAAGCACAATTACAATATTTTAGCATTTCACTTCACTTGCCTGTCTCCACAGAGGAAGAAGTCTCGATTCATCACCCAAGTCATTCAAACGTTGTGCACTGCAAAATAAAATTGCATACTAAAATAATTAAAGTCACATGGTATCATTTTTTGGTCAAACCCATAGTGGAAAATAAACGGCATACTCATAATGTAATACGAAAGGTAATATATAGCAGTATATATTGTGATGGAGAAGGAGATATAGATAACATATCAGTTCTTAGACAAAAATGATTCGACATATTATTATTTAGAGAAATAGATGGACCTTAATGTTATGTTAACATCATATGAGAAGTAAAGGCCAGGAGTCGTCTCTGCAACTTTTAACACCGAAGAAAACTCTGACTCCATCTTTTTCTGCCACACCAGTGAAATGTTACATATTACACATACTGTAACAAACAACAGCAACTGACAGCAATGTAGAGTAATAATGTTCACCTGTTCCTCAGGAGAGTTTTTCACAGATAGATCACATGGAAGGACTTTCAGTTTTGAAACTTTGAAAATGGGATGGCCCAAGTAAGAACCAACACATTCACGTTCTGTTATGACGAATAGATATGATCCTAGAGACAGAGAAAGAGAACAGTTCATGAGTCAACCAATGAAATATATTACAACTAAAGTAGGGTAATAAATATTATGCTTTACCAAAGCCAGATATGCGGAAAAAGAAATTTGGTCTGCATGTACAATAGACATAGAAACCAAGATCCAGTTAATTCAAACAGTCATATCTCAGTTAGAGGGTGTTTGAGATTGCTTTTCTGCTTATCTGCATTTTTTTAAGCAGAAAAGCACTTTTTCCATCCAAACACTGCCTGCTTTTCTGCTTTAAAAAAGCAGAAAAACAGTTTTTCATAATCAGAGTAACCGCTTATTTCGTGTTAGTTATTTGATATTGAAATTAAATGACTTTTTACTCTCATATTTTACCTAAAACCTTTTATAAATGAACTTGATTTTTTACAGATACATTGTGTTTTTTATAAAATAAGAACATTCAAACACTAGTTCCAAAAGTACTTTTTTTATAAGTACTTATTTTTAAGCAGGAGCACAAGCAAAAAAAAAAAAAAGCAAACCCAAACACCCACTTAGTATCTTCGAAGGGTACCAATAGTCAGATTTTACTGTTGGCCAACTGATTAGGATTTTGATTTTCTGGTTCTTCAGGCTCAAAAAATATAGATTTAGATCATCAAGTATGCTGTAAGAAAACTCATTTGAGATTATACTGTACTACCTTTTCCTTTATGCAACTAATTATGTGCTTATGATTCTACTTCTTCAACTGCAATAATCACTGCATATCCAAACACTTCCTACTTGCTCATTCCAATAGTGAATCAGTTTCAACGTAATTAAGATAATACTGTACTACCTTTTGCTTTAAGTAACTAATTATATGATTACAATTCTACTTCTTCAAGTTAGAGTAATCACTTCATATCCAAACACTTCCTAGTTGCTCTTTCTTATCGTTGAATCAGTTTCTTATCACTTTTGATGTAATTTTGATCAGATATTTAGAATTCAAAGTAGTGCATGCAAAATGTCATTTAAAGTGGGGGGAATTACCAAGAAAGGTAACTAAAAAATTTCAACATAATAATGTGGGGTATGAGTAGTTTTATCACTCATCAAAAGAAGTAAGTTCAATTGGGACTTAATTCAGCCAGAGGTCTTCTTGGAATCAGTTCCTCTACCCTTGGGTAGGGGTATGTAGTCTACATCCTACCTCCACAATACCCCGTTTCGGGTTGGGTATTCTTCTTGTTGTTGTTGCAGATCAAAACAGTTCCTATTTTTCACTGACACTCAATCATAACTAACTGTAGTCAAGTATGAATTACAATTAATGCATTATATATGATTTAAAATCCTCATCACAAAGATGGTACTTGCTTATCTATCTTTAAACCAACATTTATTTTCCAACTTCCTTATTGAACAAAGTTAAATTAAGTTAAATTTTCCCATGTCTAGTGTCTATTCAACTCAGATTAAAAAGAAAAAGAAAAAAAACTTTTGTTATAAATTGTTACCGAGTATAAACTATTGGAAAACAAATGGACACTTTACCCAACCTACTCCTGCTGAAGTTATATCATGTGTTGTACCAATCCAGCCACTTATTTCAAATTGAAAAAACCAAGGTAGAGATATATGCAATTCCATTTGTATGGTTGATTAAGGCATACAAAGGTTGTTCTATTTTCCGTTTCTGTTCACTTAGGTTACTCTAGTATATTTTTTTTTCATTCACTTAAGTCACAACCTTATTAAGCATGCTGCTATTTAGGCAACTTATTGAACATGATATTTAGGTGAGATAACTTATAAAAACTATACATTCAGATCACTCAGTTTAGCGGTGACTTTCTGAAAAGTGATCTAAATAGGAAGTTGAGTAAGTGAAGAAAAATGCAAAGTACAATATCGTCATATGTATCAACCTAATGACATTTAAGCCACGGAAGAGTCACATGAATACCAGTTAGGCCTCTTACATCAAAGCCGAAAAAAGGGTCAATTTTCCGCAGGTAGCGTAAACATGTATAATAGATGATACATTGTAAAAAGAAATGAAAAAAGCAACCTGCGAAAAGCTTAAGAATGCCAACAACACCAAAAATAGTCTCAACTTTAGGCTGAGCACGCCCCCCACTCGAATTCGGAACTTCATCTACGAAACAAACAAACAAACAAATAGCATATTCACATCTCACATAAAAAATAAAAATAAAACAAATTATAAGAAAAAAAGAAGAAGAAAGAAACCAAGAAGTGAAATGGATCCATTAAGTCGACTAACAGACAAACAAGATCCAGAAGAACCATCAGTTGGTTCAACTACATATGATTCATTCAATTCCCATAATCTCATTCGGGTATATAGTTTCTCACTAGGATCTGCCTTTTTCAACATCTTTTTTCTTTTTCTTTTTTAATTAATTGTTAGTGATGATCAACAACAATTATTGGCAAAAACAGAACATGAACAAATGTCGGTGTTTGTCGATTGGATCTTATTTGCGTTTTTAGATCATGTTCACATCTTAATCTCTTATTAGAATATTATTTTCTCTTTCATCTATATATACAATAAATACATACAATCAATGTTTTGAAAACTGGGTCTGTAATCGACCCGATCGAGTCACCGGGTTACCGGTTTTACCGTCGGGTCAACCCGGTTTTCAAAAAAATATATATATATTTGCAATAATACAAAAACTTATATATATAAATTATGAATATACCTTGTATTTAGCCTAAAAACGATTTACTACCAAATATAACATGTAACAAATAAAATTACGTCGCAAATATATATAAAAAAACTTACTTTATTTATAAAAAAACATGAAAAAATAAAAACCCGGCCGGGTCAAACCGGGTCTCGAGAACCGGGTTGACCCGGGTCACCTTAAACCTGGCGGGTCAAACCGGGTTTCGAAAATATGAAACCCGGTTTAATTTGACCCGTTTTTTCAACCGGAAAACCGATTGACCCGGCCGGGTCGAACGGGTTTCAAAACATTGCATACAACCAATCTATACTTTTTTATCATTTATCAACGACCCAACCTAACATATAATATTATTTCTTTTAATTTTAATTTAATTACTTAATATTTCATATAAAATTCTATATTAAATAAAGTATTTACTAAATATATTTTTATAAAATGACTGTTTTAATAATTAAAAAAATCTTACGTTGTAATTGAAATAAAATACGTACTCCATTTAAGATAAACAAGCGAAATTACAAATAGATGCATAAATTACAAATTACAAATATAAGAGATACAAATGACTTAATTAATTATCATCGCCAAATTTTTGCCATATATGCTCAATCAAGTCGTTTTTCAGGGATGAGTGAGCTTCTCTGTTGCGTAGTTGTTCTCTGTTTCTCATAAAACTTGCCAAATCTGCAATTCGTTCAGTAGAGTATGTAACAACATCATCATCATTTGTATCCATGTCGTTGAAAAATTCAGACGGGTCAGAATTTTTATAAGTTTCTCGTTCATCTTCAACTATCATATTATGCATAATAATGCAAGCAATCATAATTTCTCCCATTTTTTTGTAGTCCCAAATAAGACATGGACGTCGAAGGAATGCGAAACGAGCTTGTAGAACTCCAAATGCTCGCTCTACATCTTTTCGGACGGCCTCTTGATGTTGAGCGAACAACTTATGCTTTCTAATTTGTGGAGAAGTTATAGATTTGACAAATGCTGCCCATGAAGGATATATGTCATCAGTAAGATAATATACCATATTTCTTTGATGACCATTCACAACATAACTCACTTTTGGTGCTCGGCCTTTTAACACATCACTAAAAACAGGAGATCGATGGAGAACATTAATATCATTGCATGAACCTGGTGTTCCAAAGAAAGCATGTCATATCCATAAGTCATATGATGCAACAACTTCTAAAATGATGGTTGGCTTTCTACTTCTTCCCGCGTATTGCCCAGCCCATCCTGTAGGACAATTTTTCCATTCCCAATGCATGCAGTCAATGCTACCTGTCATACCTGGGAACCCACGTTGTTCCCTAACATATAGTAGTCTCGCTAAATCATATTCATTTGGCCTTCGAAGGTACGTATCACCGAAGTAAGAAATGATGCCTCGTACGAACGCCATGAGAGACTTTCTTGTCACAACACTACTCATCCTCAAGTATTCATCAACATCATCAAATGATGCCCCATAAGCCAATACCCGCATAGCTGTTGTACATTTCTGCAATAGGTCGTTGAATACTTGAGCCACCACTATTTGGTGTTTCTTAGTTGGAGTGAACAACATAATCCCCTTCTTCACTAACCCCAATACGAAAAAAAACAAAGTGTTTATGCTTGCGAAATCGACGTCGAAATATAACTTACATATGACCGGGTTGGTTCTACAAAAGTAATCTGCATCAAACGTGCCTACCTTGCACCAGGTTCTCTCTGTATCCGATACAACTCTTCTTGGCTCTGTAGTTGCGTCTTGTATGACTAAGTTAGGAATAGTTGATAACAGTCTTCAAGGATAGCGATCGTTGTGTTGATTATATTGAACAAAGCGACTCCATTCATGATACTCGATTGGTTAGATGAGATTGAACTTGAATGCAGGATATCAGAGGATATGCTTTCAGAAATCAGATCAATTGAAATATTTGTTTTTAGATTTGATATCATAAAATATTAAGTTGAATTTAACTCATTAATTTCATCTTATGTTTTTTATAGAAGGAAATAAATTGTATAGCGTAACCATAAGGATCGAATTAGACGTTGCCATGTGGCATGATAAGATTTTTTTATTATTGATAAGATGAGACATCACCATGTGTCATGATAAGATTATATGTAATCTCAATGACCAACTAAAACATTGCCATGTGTCATGATAAGATATTTTTTTCATTTATAATAACAAAAATATAAAAAACTAAAATTCATATATTAAAATTCATAGTAATACAACATACTTCGAAACATCACTTTCGATACAACAATTGCATTACCAAATTACGTTTCATGTCTTTTCTTCTGGTGATATAAAGTGATCTTTTGCCAAATAAAACATTCAGATGCAAACGTTACTCTTTTTAGTCTTTTTTCTTCTTTTTTGAGCTCACCCATTCTTCCCGCTTTTTTAAGCTACCTTTCTTCTCTTTTTATATCTTTTTTCTCGTTTTCTTATCTATCTCAGAGCCTTTTTATTCTATTGACTTTTGATTTCAACTTTCCCTATGGATCCCTTTATTGCACGCAATTCTTCAACAAATTCGTTATTAGGGGATACCTTACCATTTCCTTTCTTTTTAGCAGCGTCTTTACCAGTAGGTCGTTGAATACTTGAGCCACCACTATTTGGTGTTTCTTGGTTGCAGTGGACAATAGAATCCCCTTTTTCACTAACCCTCGATATTTTCGTACTACCACCACTTTCTTCATTAGGTTCTTGGTAACGTAGTCTTGTCTACCGATCTTAGATAGGTTTATCTTCCATTTGGTGTATTGTTACACATAACTTCGTTAAATACAGTCAAGTCTAAAAACTTGCTATCATCTCCCCCGTAAATTTTATGAGCATCAAGTTTGGACATATTTTCAAACTCCATTCACTCGTTCTTCTAATATAAGTACCGTGTAAGCAACACAACCCACTTGCTTACTTTTCGCTTAGTCGTTTTAAAATGACCTTTCATCTGATTTTCATTCCGTACGGAGATTTTCTTTTGGGTTTTTACGCTCTAGATATTTGATCCATACTATATTGACAATTCTTGAACCACATCGAAGTTTTTCTTAGACTAATGAGACAGTTCTCACGGGGTGTTAAATAATACATGGAACCCATGCTGTCATCAGTGCTATATCTTACTTTGGGTTTCTCCCATTTTGTTAATTTTTTGGTACTTCTTGGTTATTTGAGGAATCTTCATACAAATTTCTAGAAATAGGATGTGCACCAGTTTCATGATTTGGTATATAGACATTTGATTTAGTTTCTGGAGAAAATGAGAGTTTTATTGTGTGTTGAGAGTTTAGAAGAGTTTCCCTATCACTTAAAGCTAGGCCTTGTGGTATATTCTTTCATAGTACATTACAAGCTTGCATTACCACCATTTCAGATAAGCTCCTTTTCTGATGATGGGAGTGAGAAAGAACAGAGATTTTGAGATCGCCTAATTCATTGCTCAAAAATCCAGTGGAGTTCATCCTTTAAAGCATTAGTTCAGTCGTTGCAATAGGTGGGTTTAAGCGAACGGGAAGCTAAGTTTTCTCATATCAACATTGAGCTTCGCAGCATAATCCAGAAGATTAGATTATCTCTACTCTATAGGGGTGTTGCTAGCGGGGTGTGATGCTTGACTAATTTAATAGAAAGTTTTTTCGATACTTCTGCTTGGTATTTGAGAATCTTCAAACAAATTTCTAGAAATACGATGTGAAGTTTCATGATTTGGTATAATAGACATTTGATTTAGTTCTGGAGAAAACTGAGAGTTTTCTTGAGATTGAGAGTTTAGAAGAGTTTGAAAATAATTTTGATGGTTGGGATCCATAATAGATAAACTAAATATAAGAAGGTTAAGAAACTAGAAATAAGAATGTGTATGTAACTATATCAGTAATGGGCTAGCTTTATAGAGAACTGAAAACTAAAATCAATGATATAATTATTATTTAAAAAAATAAAAAATAATACACATTATCCAAAACCTTATCATTCACTTATAAAATCTATTCTAATTAAATGAAAATATACATGTCCATTTAAATTGTGTCATGTGGTTTTATCCAAAATCTTATTATTCACTGGGTGGTTGATGCATTTATTTTGTATTTATGTGAATTAAATGTACTCATTAAATGGAATGTCCTTGAAATCGGTTGGGCAAAAGTCATGAGTAAATTATAAAATTTAAATAAATGAAAGAATACATTTTCGTACGTATTTAATTTTAAAAAAAAAACTACAATAAATTTGTATTGTTAAAAGTGGGTCACCTTTTATTGTGGAGTCAAATGATACATTTTTATCATGATGTTGTATATAAATTCACTAATTAAAAGAAAAAGTAAACAAAGTATCAATTTATAAATGAATATAGCATTGAAATACAAATTGGCATTTAGTGGTGACGTGGCAAGATTGGTCAATGCATTTGAATGTCATAAAGTGACCTGCTTGTGTACCATTTGTTCTTGCATTTATGTACTACCAATATAATATATATATATTTTTTGTCCAGTTGCTATCCAACCGATTGGTAGTGGTTACGGATAAACTTAGTCTTATGACAAGACTAGTAAAAGGTTTAAATACCTATCTACACGTGCCACGCACCTTCTCCTCTTCACTAGGGTGTTTGGATAATATTATTATTTTTAAAGAATTTTATGTATATTTTGGAAAACTTAAATAAATTCTTTTTTCAAAAACTCAAATAAGTCAAATTACATAATCAATCTTTACTACATATAAAGTACGTGTACGGGTGAGCAAAACGGACGGCAGACCAGACCGGACCGGGAAACCGGCTCGAACCGGACCGAACCTATTTTGGTCCGGTCCTCGGTCCGTCATTTTCCTTATTTTCGGTCCTCGGTCCGGTCCGGTTCGGTCTTATAAAAAACGGCAATTATGCCTTGTTGGATCGGACCGGACCGAAGACCGAACCGGACCGGACCATTCCGGTCCGGTGTTTTGGCCAAATTCGGTTTTCGTCCGGTCCGATTTTCGGACCGTGAGCACCCTTAAGTACATGAAATTCACGGGTATTTTTATGTAACGTTAGAAAATGTAGTAAACGAGTAATAGGGATGTCGCTCGTTACGACGGGGAGTTTAAGATAACGTGTGCAGATAATTTAGACCTATATTTGCAAGCAAATCATCATAAACACAAACATAATGAGAAACACACCATTTAGCATTAGCAATCAAATTTACGATATTTAGCATACATAACTATAATACATAAAAGTACAACAAGGAAAGACAAATGAAGTTCGGATGCTAAACATTAAAAATTGTGACTCTATTCTCGAACAACTTGTCCATGTGTAGAACATCAGTCGGTAAACCATGGAATGAAAAATCTAACAACTCATGGTTTACCAGTTGATATTCTAAACGCAAATAAGTTGGTCAATAGCTTAACGATTATGATCACGCATATATTATAAAGAACCAAAAGCACTGCCATTATGGAAGACAATAACGGCCTTCCTTGTTCCGGTAAATCCACAGCAATGCTTTATCAAAATTGCCTCGAAAATCTACACTAATGCCTGCGAAAATTATGTGGTCGTGTCGACAAGACAAAACCTATTTGTCGTTGTTGTAAACGGCTCTACCATGGCGCACATATCCGTGAACCATCCAAAGCGGGGCTTGGGTTAGCAACATTACCGAAAACACTTTGATCAAGCGATTTGCCTTTCGTTTGAAGTGTCACATCGGATGAAAACCCGGATCCGTGGAATCAACGCACTCCTTTTGACACTAAACGCATGTAACTGCAATAAAAAAATTGAAGGTTTAGAACGCTAAAATAACATCATTTTTTGGATTTATTAGAGCAACAATTCTTACTCAAATGAATCCACCAAAACGGATCCTTGCCAATAGCAAACCTTTTTTAAGCAAACATAAAAAAGGATAAAAAGGTAAACTAAATCAACAGTTAACAGATAGTTGGAAGTAAATTATGACCTATGTCAAATATCAATCAAAAATATCAGCACAATAACCGACACTATAATAAAGTTGTTATAATATTGAAAGGAGCTTACTCGTGTGTTGGCAAGTTTTTGAATGTGTCTTATTCACAAAAAGGCTTGTTGAAGAAAACCCAATAGTTGCTACAACATGCGATATTCCTAGATCTTCTCACCTATCTATAGCATCATCCTTTTGCTGGCGAATATGCCATTATTACGATGCAAAAGGAACCAAACACATCACCTAAGACATTATTCTTTTTTTAATTAGAATACGCGCATGATGTAAAATGGTCATACTAAAATTAGAGTAAGGAGTATTAGAGAAATAGATATAATTTATTTCTTGATGTATAGGAAATATCAATTTTTGGACACAAAGAAGCTCAAATAACTCCTGGTCCCCTCCACGTACCCCGAAAATGCTGACGGAAACAAATCATTTTCTTTCATTCCCCTTACACCAACATTAGCATAACAGTTTGTCATATCGTGAACAAACTAAATAAAAAGACGAACAATGCCTTGTTAATTGCAAACATGATATGCCTGCTTTGGCTCAGACATTGTAGCAGCTATAAAACGCAGTTGTAACAGGGTGATAGAGTCATCACAGCCAAGCAGTTATCATCACAGTTATACATACCAAGACAGATAATGAAATAAATATAATACTATATCGCCCTAAGCTGACGCACGATAGTCTAAAGCGTTGGTGATAACATTAAGGTAAAACCATGACTAAATCAAGTTCAAATATTATGAATAATGATTGTAGGCTGATGCGTATTTTCTTTTAACGGATCAGGTTTTAAATTTATAAACTGCGAACTACATAAGATCTATACACACACTAACGAGCAGTGTACTCGGTCGCGTGCAGTGTACTTGGGATAAGTCCGAGGTCGACCCAAAGAGCTATGTGTTGGGATTCTAACTTGAGGTAATTTACTTTTAAACTAGAAAGCAATTTAAATTATCGTGTTTGAATTGAGAAAATAAAAACTTTAACGGAATGATTGAATTATAATCAAGGGGAAGAAGAACGTGCAAAACTAGTTATATCTTAATTAACACAGTGATTCAAATACTTAATCTGGTTATAGAAAGCTAGGATCGAAAGGTCATCTTATCCTATCTTATAATCGCGAAATCCCGGTCACATTGGTCATAATAATATAGATTTGTCCCATTGGTCATGGTAAGCGAGCATCATATTTGGCATCTAAACACCTATTAGAGGTTACTAACAGATATTCTCTAATACTCATGATCAAAGTATTACAACGAAATATATATCCAGAAATAACAAGATACAAATGAATCACAATGATAATTAATTTATAATCAGGGCAATACACGGAATGTTTAGCCAAAAATCATGTTCAGAACAATCAAAATCATGATCAATAATGAAAGTAATTAAGAACATAATACTTGATAAATAAACCGAACTATGATGATGATGTTGTTGTCTTCTCCTCTCTATCGAACCGAAAACAAAGCTACGTATTTTTTTCTTCCTGTCGTCGGCTCCCAAAAAAGGACGACTGAAAAGAATGAATTAAATCGTATCCCATCAAAATATATTTATAGGCATAAGGCACTTTTGGGTTTACGCAAATTTAGCCCCTCATCGCACTTCTAATTTTCACATCCAGTCCTTGAGGTGTTATTATGTCGTGAAACATATGTTGATACATGTATGAAATTTAGGACTTGTACAGCTTTAGCCCTCCATCATTCTTATCGTAGAATATTTTCTCCTCAAGACTTAATAAGAATTGAGCACTTATAGTCCATGTAGTTAAACTAACTACGACGTAGTTAATATGTCGAGCTACGCCGTAGTTTTTCCAACGCATATTTCCTTCTTAAGCACATTATAGCTACGACGTAGTCAAGGGAGTGAGCTACGTCGTGGTTTCTTCAAACGTGGCATTCTTCATTAAGCTACGACGTAGTCCATATAGGCCAACTACGCCGCAGTTCTTCATAAACTCGTATTCCTCTCCAAATAATAATAAGCTACGACGTAGCCATGAGGATCCAACTACGCCGTAGTTCTTCTAAGCACAATGCTTATCCAACGTTTTTCCTCTTTAAAAATATAGTACCTCTACTAAATAATATAGTAGTGGTACTATTCTTCATTTGACTCTTGAGTCGCTTTCTGTAGAGATTTAGTAGACTTCCTTCAAATTTAGTACCTCTACTAAATTATGTAGTATCGGTACTATTTTTGGCCATCTCTTGAATCTTATCGTTCCAATGCCTTAATTACCTGAATCTGCAATATAAACGAATTAAGTACCAGATTCATATAAAAATAATATAAAATAAGGCAATAAACACGAGGATTTGATATAGAAAAGTATTAACTATTTGATGTTATCAAATATCCCCCACTTGACTTCTACTTGCCCTTAAGTAGACCTTTTAAATATTTCTCAGAAAGATATCTCACAAGTTAATTCGAAAGATATGAATTTAAAAATGCCCTAAGCTAGAAAATTCACAAAAGGAAAAAGGAATCACACTCATACTCTCACTAAGTTATGTATTTCATTTTTGGTGATCACTTAACTGCTCAGTCATGACGAGTATTCTATCATAAGCTTGACAATGATACTAATCTCCACAACTAGAGTCTAGATGCAACTATTCAAAAAGGCAAATAGGTTGACACAACACACAGGCTAACAGGGTGAGTCATTCAATCTTTACCAATACTCCAGAAAAGGCGACAAAACCACAAATGCTCCTCCAAATCCATGAATGAGACACTTGTGATTGTTCAAACCCTTAACTCGAGTAAGCTAAAGGTTGGGATTAAGAATCATTAAGGGTAGGAATAGACATGGGAAAACATTTAAAACTAGTGTAACTTGAAAAATTAACAAACAAATAGTTTCCTAAGTCCATAATCTCCCCGTCACTAGTCGCATTCAAATCCCATAAGGAAAAAAACCGAGGGTCAAGAGTCAAGGGGTCTTCAGAATATACACGTTAATGCATATAAAATGTAGTGTAATGCCTCATAATCTTCGTAATAAGTAGCCATGTAAGACGTAATAACTCGGCCTTCATCATCAATGAAAAAAAAATTATGTGCTATTTTTTTAATTTTTTTTGGGTAAAAGCAACACATAATCTAACCAAATACACTCTAAAAATATCTCATTTCTATCTCCCTTCCCCCTACTTGAGATGTACAATGCCCTCATTGTACAAATATAAACTTAAACAGAAAGGATAGATAGAAATGACATGGGTTTATAAATGTTACCCGTTCAAGTACACCAAAACAGATAAGTCTAATCATCATAATTTGCGCAAGGCGGGAATACTATCACTATACTACAAGACATACTAAAGCTGATTTATATTAATGATCAGCTTGAAACAAACTAATACTAATAAACACTTGCTTGCATGCTCTTTATTCTATTTTTTCCTTCTTTTTTTGCAAGACAAGGATACAATGAAAGATAAACAATACGAACACATATATACATAATCACCCCCCCCCCCCGCCCCCCCGCCCCCCCCCACTTGAGATCAACTATCTTCTAAACCTGACATTTCTTCGAATACCCTTTATTATAACCAGCAACATTTACTAGTGGAACTAAAATTAACTAGCAACTCCCTGACTATGGACTTTAAGAAACTACAGGGTAAGCTAGGCGATTGGTGTAACAAAACAAACATATAATAGGTTTATCAAACGAAAGGAATGGCTCAGCAGGTTGTACTAGGGGCATCTTACACTTAACCAAAGGGGATTCACTAACCAATGTGAAAAGTCAATATACAAAATACATAATATAAACAGATGGGCTATTTTAGGTTAATCCTAAAATTTTCCTTTTATCCTAGCTACACCAATTACACTAAGTTACCTCGGTGCAATGCTCATTTTGGTGGTCTCGAAAAGATATACCAATCTAAGTTTTAAAGTCTACTACAACCACTGACACACTTATTTTTATTGAATTTATGTATAAGGGAAAACATAAAGGCTTATCCTCACATAATGGAAATATATGGTAGGTGTGCTCAATTAAGATTAATCTAGTTAAGTAATGAAAAACATGCCAAAATTTTAGTAATGAAACATTTTTTAGTAAAAACTAGAAAAATAAAGGCAAGTATAATCAAGCGGGTGTCTATTTCTAATCCCTTTCCCCCCACTTGAGTCAAACTAAGTATGTAAGATAAAAGTGGAAGGGTTAGAAATAAAACAGAATGACTCCCCTGGGATTTAGGCGGTATGATAAAGAGACATCATGTCCCGACACACGCCCTAAACATGCTTCATCGAGCAACATCCTTAATCACTATCAACTCATCATCATCTTTGGTATAGCATCCAACTAATCCGGATTTGAAATGCTTCCCTGTAGCCAAGTATCGTCTTAACACCACTCAACGTGCTTCAACCTGTATAGCTGCAAGTAAACTAATACCAAAAGCATAAATCTGGATAAAAGAAAGATACCACAAAATGTATAGAATAATACTACAAAATACAATTCTAACTCACTTTCGTAGGAATTACGGTTGCATTTAGCGTATGCAACAAGCCTTTTAAACCACTCGATGACCCGAGTAGACAAGTGAGGTCCTGTGAGAGTTTCCAGTAAACATACCCACAAAGTTCACTTACTAAATGTACAAGGTTTTGTAAAAATTCAAAATCAATTTTGAAAGATATTCTACAAGAAGAAACTACGGTGTAGTCCCATAGGGTAAGCTACGCCGTAGTTAAGTGAGTCTAGCAAAAAAATTAATACTGAGGGCTAGCTATGGCGTAGCCTGGGTACCCAACTACGCCGTAGTTATAGACTGCATATGTGACTCTCACTTAACTATGAGCCGAGGCGACTTCATTTGTTTTTCCATTCGCTGTAGCAACCTGCATAAAGGTTTAAGAAAACACAATGCCAAACAAAATACTATAAAATAAAAGACAAAAGTAAAAAAGATAGGCATGAGGTGCCTCTCACGAAGCGCTTGTTTTTGTTTGAGTTAGAAAGCAACAGGGTGTTCAACTCTTCACTTGAAATCAAGTAAGGGTAAAAGTAGCAATAAACACCAGGAGGGTGTAATTTTGCTACGGGATAAGGAAATGATAAGTTAAAGTTGTATTTCAGAGGAGATATCATTTCCCTCCATTTCATACCAGTTTTGGTTGACAGTTTTAATGATTGGCTTCCCTTGTAAAGTGAATTTAATGGTTGAATGAGGGTCTCAGATTCAGCATATGTCTGCATGATACACGAAAACTCATTTAGATCCGTAATAAGGTTACAGTCTGCATTTTTGTCAACCATGGTGATATCTAAAAGCTCCTCTCTAAATTCCTTCAAAGATTGCATCACGTCATTCATTTTCTTAGAAACTTGTACAAGAGTACTAGCAACTTCCTCATCCGGTTCCTCTTGCTTTTCAACCTTTACTTCATCTTCCTCTTCTTCCCTTACAGTGTTATCATTAATGTTGTCTACATCCAGTTCATAAGCACTAGCAAATTCATTAGTAACAGGAAAAGTAGAAAAGTTAACAAGATTACCACTTTCATGGTCCGTATCCCCAACTGTTTCTTCATCACACTTATTTGGAACTTTACGTTCCAACATTCTCAGGTTTTCATCTCCTATTCTAAATAAGTCATCCAAGATCTTTTCAAAGCTGGAATCCTTCTTGTCCAAAGGAAGGTCAGGCGTATGTGGTGATTGATTGAAAAATTCAGATGTAAACCATGAGTAGTATTCTATACATCACTATTCTTTGAACACTGCATAGCCATATATAAATCATACTCGTCTAAAGTCATGCTATCAATGTCAACTCTTTGCGACTATTATAATGTATGGAATTAAATGTGGTACAAGGTTGAGGAGTTTGAAAACATGGGAGTAAAGGGGGTAGCCAACAATGGTTCTTATCCTCTTTATCAGAATCAGGATATACCAAAACTCTACTCATCTCAGGAGCAACTCTCTTCCTAGAGGTGTAACTTCTCTCCAAATCCCTATGCCTTCCTTCATACATCAAATACTCATTTAAGGTCATATTTTCAATATCGGGTTCCATCCTAACCTGAAAGACAAGCAAGCAAAGGGGCACAGTAGTCAAGAACAATAAAAGAAACAAGAACAAAATATTAGAAATCCAAAAACTAAAACCTAAAAACAAAAACACAATCCTCAAATCAAAACCCTGGCTATAGCTCTCCGGCAGCGACGCAAAAAATTTGATGCATATTTTCTTTTAATAGATCAGGTTTTAAATTTATAAATTGTGAACTACCTAAGATTTATATACACACTAACGAGCAGTGTACCTAGTCGCGTGCAGTGTACTTGGGGGTAAGTCTGAGGTCGACCCAAAGAGCTATGTGTTGGGATTCTAACTTGAGGCAATTTACTTAAACTAGAAAGCAATTTAAATTATCGCGTTTGAATTAAGAAAATAAGAACTTTAACGGAATGATTGAATTATAATCAAGGGGAAGAAGAATGTGCAAAACTATTTATATCTTAATTAACGCAGTGATTCAAATAGTTAATCTGGTTGGAGAAAGCTAGGATCGAAAGGTCATCTTATCCTATCTTATAATAGCAAAATCCCGGTTACATTGGTTATAGTAACCGAGATTTTATCCCACTAGTCATGGTAAGCGAGCATCATATTTGGTATCTAAACACATATTAGAGGTTACTAACATATATTCTCTAACACTTATGATCAAAGTATTACAACCAAATATATATCTAGAAATAACAAGAGACAAATAAATCACAATGATAATTAATTTATAATTAGGGCAATATACGAAATGGTTAATGTAGATGTATCAAATCACTTAACAATAGACAAGATAGAAAGTTTAGAGAGAGAAAGTGGGTTGTATCACTTAGAGAGAGAAAGGAAAGGAAAAATGTATTATGATGTGAATAACCAAATAAACAACCAACCCTCTCCAAGGCATGGAGAGGGGTATTTATACCTCACTATGGCCGGTCAACATAAGGATGACTTATGTTGACCTGGTTAGCTTGGTAAGTTTCCAAATATTATGCTACGAGCTATACTATAACACTTTTAGAAGTGACCGAGTCTTTTCTCGATTCCTAACAATCTCTCCCTAAGGGAGGTCACTCCAATTTACAAAAACATAAGCTCTACATTCTATGAATTTCTTTAATCTTTGCTCAATAGTCTTGATTATTTGTTCTTTATCTTGTGATCTCCTTGATGTAGCAATCTTTTAGACTTTTGACTGTTAGCTTATAGCTTTTTTATTGACTTGTATGTGATATTTTGAGCTTTTGAGATCATCAACAAGATATCTCCTCTTCGCCATCTTTGCAATCTTTGACTTCCGTGTGATACTTGTGACTTTTGGACGACAGGCTCCTTATCTAGTTCTTGATGTTGAAGCGCGTGTAACCCATCTTTCTTGATATTCTTTAACTTTAACACTTGTATTTAGGAGGAAGTGGCAGTATACAAACTTAACACTTCGTCACTTTAAGAAAGACGTACGACATCAGAGTAGCGGAAGTCTTGAAACATGTACTTGAGCTTTCATGATGTTATTACTTATGTCGGTCGAGTATGAGCATGAGGTATTGACTTCGACTTGTCATTGGGTAACTGCTACCACCGTCAGGAAATCTACATGATGGGTTATTGATAAACAACATATATGGACGAAAGTGGCTTTGTCACTTCGTCGAATACGGTTGTAACAACCACGATTCCCCGGTTTAATCTGTAATCAATTACTGCTGTGATAAGGTAGAATGCCGAAGAAAAAGATTCCTTGCACTGGGTTTCGCAGCTTTTGCAATAGCAGTTCTCATTACCGGGTAATATCTTTGAGAGCGTCTCAAAGCAGACAAACACGGTGATAAGAGTGAACCGGTAAGTTCACTATATTCCGTTAGTTGTCAATTTTTGTTTAGCTTTCTTATGTCCAGATACCCTTGTGAGGCTTCCCATGGATATAAGATTGGAAATTGATTTAGAAAATCAGTCGGTGTGTTAAGATGCAAACGGTTTTTATAACACACCAACAGTTTTAACTTTTTCAAAATTTATCCGTCAATTCATAAGCTAAACCGAATCGATATACAGTATCACAAGTTTGATCCGTGTAGGATCTCACAGGTCACCTACGCAGAGTTGTTTGATGGTGGTTGGGGGTTGTGGGGCCTCTGGGAAAGGATTTCCATCGTCATTTGTGAGTACTTTTTAGGTCATTCACATCTGATGTTATGGACAAACATCACCCATGGATATTGCGTGGACTCTGATATATTTCTATGTTTTCCACATTGTGTGATATTAGCAAGCATATTTTGGGATAAGTGTCCTAATGAGATTTATGGCATGATCTCTTGTACGGCTCTAGACTCGATAGTGCACTTTGGGTTTTTGTAATCGGAAGGCTGGAAAGCTAAACTTGCCACCTTTTCAATACCAACTACGCGAAGTGGAGAAGTCCACTAGAATGTGTTTAATCTCTGAGAAATGGAACATGTGTCTTTTGATGGTGACCGTGAATGGCTGGGGAAGGGTTGGGCATTGCGGCAGGGGTCCCGGACGACTGTCTTTCATTACACAGACAAATCAATCTTAGTATTGCGGTCCTGTTATGTATTGACTCGGGTTTCTGCATAAGTGTAAGGTTGGGCTTTATTTCGTTTCACCCTTATGGAACTTTTCTTTTAATTTTTCAACCCATTCAGGGGTGTACCGTGTCGGCAATGGACTAGGTACCTTGTTGGGTTTGTGCCAAGTACTTGCACAAAGGGGAAGTCCAGGGTTCGTTTCCACTGAGGCGAACGGGTTCTACTCTGTGTTATTTATACCGCAGGGACTGCTGCACTATCGAGGGGTGGGGGCATGGCGTTGTGGCTCCGGGTCGGGCGTGAGCGGGGGAATAGTTGTCATTTCCTATTCTCACCCGGTGTTAGCATTGGTTGGTATTTATGGGGTAGGGAGGGGGGAGTGGCGGGGGTTGAGTGGCTGGAGCGTGGTGGGGTGTGGTGGTGGGTGTGTGGGGGATGTGTTGCATTCTTCAATTTGGTGGTGGGGTTGGTGATGGCCATTGCGAGGTGGTTGCTATGCGTGTGGGTTGTGGGATTTGGTGGGGTGGGGCTCGTGTGGGTGGATGGGGGTGCATGGGTAGTGGGGGGGGAGCCTTGTGGTGGAGGGTGTGGGGGTGGGGCGAATGGGTGAGACATGTGGTGGTGGGGTGGGTGGGGTTTAGGGGGATGGGTGGGATGTCTGGAGGAGGAGTAATGGGGTGGTGCCAATAAGGTGGATGGTGGGTGTGTTTATATTATTTGTGTTTCGTGATTGGGGTGCGGGGTGTTGGGGGTGGGGAGTGGAGAGGGGTGGGGGTGGGGTTGTGGTTGGTGGGGGGGTGGTGGTGGTGGTGTTGGGGGGTGTGTGCTTGGTGGGTTGGATGTGGGGGGGGACTAACATCGGGGCTTTCGGTGGCGTGGGGGGGGGGTGAAGGGGGGGTGGGGGGTCTGGTGACGAGGAGCTGTGTAGACCTTGTGTATGGGTTGGGTGGTGGGATGCCGGTTGGCGGGGGGTGTGGCGGGTGGGGGTGGAGCGTGGAGGAGGGGGGAGTGGGTCGTTGGTGTTTTGGTCGGGGTCTGCTAAATAAATGTGGGAGTGTGGGTGGTGGGGTGTGGTGTGGGAGCTGTCGGTGGCGTGTTGTTTTGGTGAGTGGGGTGGGGGTTGGTGGTTGTGGTGGGCGGGGGTGGGGGGAGGGTGTTGGTTGTGGCTTGGGGGTGTGGGTTGCGGGGGAGGGTGGGGCTTGGGGGGAGGTGAGGGGGGGTCGGGGAAAGTGGTGTGGGGTGATGGGTGGTGGGTTGGAATGGTTGGTGGGTTGGGGGTTGGTCGTTGGGGGGGGGTGAGGGGGCAGGTGGTGCGGGGTGGTGGGGTGGGGGGGTGGGGTTGGGGGCCGGTGAGTGGGTGTGGTGGTTGGGTGGGGGTGGGAGGGTGTTGTGTATGGGGGGGTGAGGGTGGGGGTGTGGGAGGGGGGTGGTGGTGGTCATCATATCTTTCTTTCAGATATTTGGGGGTGGTGGAGGCGGGGAGGGGGTTGGGTTGGTGTATGGGCTTGGTTAGTGCGGGTGGGGTGCTGTGCGGGTGGGGGGGGGGTGCTTACGTTGGGGGGGGGGAGGAATTGGTGGGTGGGGAGGGGGTGGGTGTTTGTGGGGTCGGGGGGTGTGGAGTGGTGGTGTTGGGTGGGTAGTGGGGGGTGGGAGGGTTGTTGAAGGGGGGGGGTGGCGTGTGGAAAGGGGGGTGTTGGGGAAGTGGTGGTGGGTTGGGTGTGGGTGTGGTGGTATGTGCGGGCGGGGAGGGGTGTGGTGCGGGAAGGTGTGTGGGGGGGTTGGTGGGAGGTTGGGGGGGTGGAGTGTAAGGGGCGGGGGTGTGTGGGTGGGTGGGTGTGTGGTGTGGGGACGAGGGGAGTGCGTGTGGGGAGTATGGTGTGGAGGGTTGAATTGGAGAGTGGGGGTAGTGTGTGGGTGGGGTGGGGGAAGCGGGTGCGAATGGGGGGGGGGGGGGTAATTTTGGTGGGTGGGGTTGGTCGGGGCACTAACGGTGGGTGTTCTTATGGGTGTGGGTGCGTGAGGGCGATGGTGGAGGGGCGTGGAGTGGGGGGTCGTGGGGCGTGCGGGTGTCAGTGGTTGGGTGGGGGGCGTGGTGTGGGTATTTATAAAGGGGGTGGTGGTGTGAGGGGATGGATGTGGGGGTGGGTGGTGAGGGGTGTGATGGGTGAAGTGTGATGTTGGTGTGAGTGGGAGGGGAGCGGGGGGGGGGTAGGGGGGGGGGGTGGGGTGGGGGGGTGGGAGGGTGAGGGGGATGGAGAGGTGGCGGTGGGTGGGGGGTGTTTGGGAGGAGGCGTGGTGGGGGGTGGGGAAGAGGGGGGATTGTTGGGATGGTGGTGGGAGGTGTGGCGTGTGGGGGGGGGTGGTGGGCGTGGTCGGTGGGTGGTGGTGTGTGGGAAGGTGAGTTGGGGAAGGGGGGGTGTGGTGGAGGGTGGCTGAGAGGGGGGGGTGTGGGGCGTTGGTGGATGGGTGGGGGTGGGGTGCGGTGCTGGGGGGGGGTCGATGTGGGTGCGATATGGCGAAGTAGGGTTGGGTGGGTCGTGCGTGGGGGGGTGGGGGTGGTGGGTGGGTGTGCGGGGTGGGGTCGTGTGGTGGGCGGGTATCGGGGGTTGTGGGTGGTGGGGTGGTGTTGGAGGTGTGGCGGTGGTGGGGGGGGAGGGAGGGTGGAGGGGTGGTTGGTTGTTTGGGGGTTGGGGAGGGAGTGTGGGGTGGTGGGGGGTTTTGGGTAGGTGGGGTTTGGTGGTGGTTGGGGCAGGCTGTGGGTGTTGGTTTGGGGGGTGTGGAGTTGAATGTGGGTTGGTGGGGGGGATGGGGGGTTGGGGGGGGTAGGTTGGGATGGTGGAGGGGAGTGTGTTGGGGTGAGAGGAAATTTCTGTGGGGGAGGATGGGTGGGTGGGAATAGTGGTGGTGGGGGGTTTTGGGGGGAGGGGTGGGTGGGCGATTGGTGGTGTGGGGTGCTGGAGGGGGTGATTTGGGGTGGGTTGGAGGGAATGGGGGGGGGCGGGTGGGATGGGGAGAATCGGGTGTGTTTTGGGGGTGTGGGTGGAGTGGGGGGGGGAGAGGCAGGGTGGTGGAGTAGGAGGATTGGTTGGGGATGGTTGGGGTGGTGTGGGGGGGTAGGGGGGGGTGAGGTTTTGTGGGGAGGTGTGGGGCGCGGCTGGGTGTGAGTGGGGGGGGTAGGTGGGGTTGGGGGAGTATTCAGTGGGTGGTTTGAGATGGCGTGTGGTGGCCTGGGCGTGTGGGGGTGGGGGGTGTGGAGTGGGAGGGGTGAGGTGGATAGGTGGGTGTGTGTTGGGTTGGGCTGTTAGGGGGTGGGAAGGCGTCGAGTGTGGGGTTGGGGCTGTGGGTGGGGGGTGGGGGGTGGTGTGGGTGGTGTGGGTATGGTGGTTTGTACTGGGGTTTGAGGTGGTGAGGTGTGGGGGGTGAAAATCAGTCGGTGTGTTAAGATGCAAACGGTTTTTATAACACACCAACAGTTTTATCTTTTTCAAAATTCATCCGTCAATTCATAAGCTGGACCGAATCGATATCCAGTATCACAAGTTTGATCCGTGTAGGATCTCACAAGTCACCTACCGCAGAGCTTGTTTGATGTTGGCTCTGGAAGGATTTCCATCGTCATTGTGAATACTTTTTAGGTATCACTCTGATGTTCTGGCAAAATCACAAGGATAATGCGTAGGACTCTTGATATATTTCTTGTTTTCACATTGTGTGAATTAGCAAGCATATTTTGGATAAGTGTCCTAATGAGATTTATGGATGATCTCTTTTATGGCTCTAGACTCGATAGTGCACTTTGGTTTTAGTAATCAGAGGCTGGAGCAGACTGCCACCTTTTCAATACCAACTAACTCGGAGTGAGAAAGTCGATAGAAATGTGTTTAATCTCCGTGAGAAATGAAACAAGAGTCTTTTGAGAGACCTTGAGTGGCTGGGAAGGGTTGTGCATTGCGTCACTGGGTCCATGACGACTGTCTTCAATACCAGACAACAACTTAGTATTTCTGACAGTTTATGTATTGACCCGGTTTCTGCCTAAGTGTAAGGAGGGCTTCTTTCTTTTCACCCTTTATCTTAACTTTTCTTTTTAATTTTTCAACCCCTTCAGTGCTTACCGAGACTTCATGACTAGTACCTTGTTGGGTTTGTTCCAGTACTAGCACCATTTTAGTCGGTACTATTCCCTTATTCTCACTTTTACTCCTTTTTATATCATACCTATGGACTTCTGCACTAACTAGTGGAGTGTCCCTGGGTAGATTCCTCCGGTTCTGGCTAGATCGTGGGAACGAATACCTAATCCTAACCACCTTATAACTCCAAGTAATTACAAACATGGTAGGTCTTTTGGTATTATTCTCAGCCTTAAAACCATTTAAAATTGCTCCCCCTCAACATGTCCATCGATATTCGAAAATGTTTAGCACATGAAGGGAGAAACTTGCACTTGAGTCCTTAAAACATATCTTAAGCCATATATTTTAATCACATTTTCTCCCCTTATCAAAAATGTCAAATCTCTTGATATTTTGGATATCAATTGATTCAAATATTAATGGTTTCAGGGAAAAAATGTCCAATTATTAACAAGCTGTATTAGGAACATTTTTAATGCTCCCCCTAAATTTATGAGGGTATTATATATATATATAGTGTTGAGTACGTTAATTTTTTTTTGAATTTATTGAAAATTTTTAGAAAATTCGTACTCAAGCACTATTTATATTGTCTAATATTATAAGTTTATACTACATATTCACAAGATAAGATTTTGAGATTGGACATGACGATTAAACGGTACGCGTCATAAGTTTGTAGTCCATCTCGAGTTCCCGTGCACCAACCAATCACTCTAGATTTATGATGATTTCCCTTTCTCGCAGCTGCTTATTGATCAACTCAATCATAAGACCCGATCTCTTTCGGTCAACAGCCGTCTACTTTCTCTTTGGCATCTCCGGGTTGTAATCCAGACGAAAGTCGAGTACTCTATGATGAATTTCATCGCGAACAGACTTGAGTGTGCCATCCGAGAACTTATACAGCTCATCAGCTTGCAAAACTCTTTTTTGTTTATCCAGGTCTTCATAGACAATTCCTGGTGGATCGTATGATGGAGTGTAAGGTTCTTTGAATTCAATCTCTAGAAAGGTCTTTTGAGGTTTGGTGATGTTAAGTTTCTTTTGGTAACTCTCTACACCAAGCTGTAAGTCTTCTACACGTCTCTTGAGGATTAGGCTTCTTGTAAACATACGAAAAGCCACAATAAAGTCAACAATAACACTCCCGCCGAGGTGGAATAGCTTGTGTTGAATAGCAAGAAGAAGCATATCTTCAATGTCGTTCAGGTGTAGATTAACGAAGTCACCTTCTTTAAACTTATGAAGTTGTTGATCAGATCTTTTCACCACAATCTCTTCTAAGTGACCATATGCGTGTAATTTCTTGACACTAACACTCTTCACACCAAGAATCGCCTTAGTAGAGTAAACGTATTGCTTGGAAAATTTGCTTACCTGAGATCGGTACCACAGTTTACGTCTTTTACCCTAGTGTTTGATTCCCTTTTTAGCATCTTTGTCATACGCATGTTTAATGGTACTCCAAAGTGTAGGGACCATGTCTTCAATTCCTTTGATCTCATACCAACCAGCCTTTGTCTTCGTAATAGATGAAGTGTATGTAACCTCTGGATCAGAAGTCTTCAGATACTCCAGATCATTGTTGAAGAAATAGTCAGCAACAACAGTTCGATGACCTAGGGGACCTTGTAGAGGAAGAGGCTTGGATAGACCAAATGGGTAACGATCTCCTTCTGGATTGTTCCAATCAAGTTTGTATGTTAACGCATTATAGCACTCTTGGAAGTTGTACTCTAGCTCGATACTGCTAGAGCAAGTGCCTTTTAACATATTGAAGGCAGGTCCTAACAAGATATCTTGAGTGAGATTATCTATCTTGAGTCCATTCAATACGTACTTGGAAAAGTCAATAGGATTGGCCATGTGGTCGTTGAATCTGAGAGGATCCTTTGAAGTAGAGACCATTTGATTGAACCAAGGCTGTATGGGTTGATCAAGTATAACATGACACTTGTTCCATTCAGGATCAGGAGTAGGATGCCTTGGAGGTTGCTTGAACCAATCTGGATTCAAAGTCTTTCTTGTTTTGGGGTTGAGGTGTCTTGTGGTTGATTATTATCGCGAGCTACATCATCACCAGCATCATCCATAAATACCTCAGCAATAGGTTCTTCAACTAGTTCCTTTGCAGAGGCAGACTTACCAGTTTTAGATCCTTTAGTTGGAGCTTTACCTTTTGGAGTTTCCTTGGTGGAGGATGGCTTCTTAGAAGACTCAGACTCTTTAGTTCTTCTCTTCTTGGTCTTCTTACCCTGGTTTAGTCCAGCTGGAGGGTCTTCATCATCATCGTCTTCATCATCATCATGCTTTCTCTTGTGGTCTTTAACTGTGTCAGCGACTCCCTTATCTATTGCATTTTCATCTTCAATCAATGCTTCCATGAGTGCATGGTACAATTGATGATTGGCAGAATTTATGTTAAAAGACTTGTTTGCATGCATTGATTGGTAGACAACGCTTTTTAGATCATACTCTTCAAGAGCCGCCTTGTCAGTAGACTTGATGGTAAACTATGGCTTCTTTTGCTTCTCAGCTTGTTCCTTCTTAATCTTGAGAATATCTGAAGGACTTTTCTTAGATTCTTGTTTAGCTGTTGGTGTCGGTTTCTTGGTTAACTCAGGAAGATGCTGCAGAGAATATTTATGAATGAGATCTGCCATGTATTTCTGCAGTTCCTTTTGAAATACATCTCTGACTTTGGTATCAAGATAACTATCAACAACCGTGGGAACTTGGGACTTAAGAACTGCAAGAGCTTTAGTAGAGTGATCAACAGTTTTTAGCTCAGACACATCTTTTTCCAATTTTGCAAGTCTTTGCTCGACAGCCATGAGTGCATTAGATTCAAGAACAATAGTCGTGATGGTTGGAGCATCAATTGTGATTGGTTGTGTGGGAATTGGTGTAGGTATTTGTTGTACGGATGAGATGATATGTGTCACTTGAGGCGAGGAGACAGTAGTGAAAACTGGAGTTTCAGTAAGAATTTCAGGTATTGGTGGAAGATTAGTTGTCTCTGGAATCACTAATACGGGAACCTTCTATACTGATGGAGACTAGGTCTGGGGAGTTTCTTATTGGATGGGAATATCCAGCAAAGAACTAACGTCTGTATCTGGAGAATTCTTAACAGTACTAACTAAGGAAGAATCAGAAGAAAGTTTAAGGAATTGATCACCAAAACCTAAAGATATAGATAAGCTTGAGCTTGATGGAGGGAGTTTGGTTTTCTTGGTATCATCCTTTGCTTCTGAAGCCTTTTTAGTTTTTTCCTTTGCTGCATTAGTAATCTCATTTATCACCTTTATTCTCACCTTCAACTTCAGCATCTTTCATTTCTTCATCCTCATCCTTGCACACACAAATATTGTACTTATAAATATCATCTTCATCGGATTCAGTTTCGTCATCTTCATCATCATCATCTTGTTTATCACTGACATGATCATCGCCTTCATCATCAGCATCACCATCCTTTTCATCCTTCTCAGCATCAACATTATCATCATCAGAATGTTCACTATCTTATTCATCTCCCCACTCAAGAATTACCTTCTCTTCAGTGATGTCCTTATCCTCATCGGGAACCCCTGGTTTAGCACTAGTTCCTTCACTTGAGGTAGCAGAGACGATTATGGACTCATCGGGAACCCCTGGTTTGCTACCAGTTCCTTCATTTGAGCCTCTAGTACCTGGTTGTCTTTTGCTTGTTTTCTTACTTTCCTTGAGAGCTTGCATGATGTCTGCGGCTTCTTGTTCTTGTGGAGTAAGGGATGGGGCACCTTTAAGCTTGGTCTTTGAAGTAGCGGGTTTTGACTTTAGAGCACTCAAAGTGTCTTGAAT
Source organism: Tanacetum coccineum (assembly GCA_026074375.1). Classification (NCBI taxonomy): domain Eukaryota; kingdom Viridiplantae; phylum Streptophyta; class Magnoliopsida; order Asterales; family Asteraceae; genus Tanacetum; species Tanacetum coccineum. Next base: position 38,654 of record BQNB010055259.1, read on the forward strand.
TTCCACACTCTTAGAACTTCTGCCACTAGACTTCTTCTTAGCTGATTCAGAGACATATTCAGTCACGATCCTAGCATGTGTATCATGAACTTTCCTTGCTGCTTCTGCTTCTTCAGCTTCAGTTTGACTGATAGACTTAGCTAATTCCAAGGCATCATCAGGATCATTAGAGATAATGTTATCATCAGCTGACAGTGTGACTTTCTTCTTGACTACTCTTCTGCTAGCAGTTTTCTTCTTAGCTGGTTCAGGTTTAGGTTCAGGTTCAGACTCTTCGGATACATCGACAGTTTCCTGTGACTCCTCACCAGTCTTCTTGCCTTTTGAACCTTTCCTCTGCTTTTCTTGGGTAGAATCTGATGAGTTGAATATTTGATGAACATCTGCTATGATTCTGAACGCTTGATTGCATCATTCAGTATCACATCAGGAATGGGATGTCCATATTCCAAATAGTCTTCACCTATTCTAACAAACTTTAACCGGCTTACAATACCATCATCTTTGATTGTTTGATAATGCTTGTGATT